>CM076572.1:96792300-96877131 GCA_034641835.2 Pinus albicaulis | reverse complement strand
TGTTAGCCACCTATAAAAACTTGTCATATCAAATGGTGGCTAGATCTTGTTTAAGCCGTCAAGAAACAATTTCATGCCAAATTGTTAGTTCTTAAATTCTTATGAAGATAACTAATCCTTTAGTTAATATTCACTGTTGTTTCCCTCATAATCCTGAAAAATCTATTGTTTGCCTGAAGAAAAAGACTGCTGAAAAGCTCCATTTTCCCCCATTTTCCCTTCTCCATTTTCCCCCTTCATTTCATCCATAAACCCTTTCATTTACCTCTCATTCCCTCAAAATCCCCTTTAAAGTCTTGTAAAATCCTTTTATAAGGTTTAAAACCCCTTTTTAATCTTATCGAAACCTCTAAAAAACCTTTGAAAAACCTCCAAAAATCCTAAAAAACCTTCATTTTTCATTAAGGCCTTAAGTCCCTTTGGCCTTAGCCCCAGCTCCTTTTCCCTTCATGAAACCCGGAGCTATAACCCGGAGTTAACCCCCCCATCGCGCAATCACAATCGGGGTTTTCTTCACTCCTTATTTACCTTTTTACTTTGAAAACTCCGATTGCGATAAGCCTTTTCTTTTAAACCCCTGATCTCCTCGTCTTCTTTATAAAACCATAGCCCCGCAATCGGGTGCTAAAAACACTAAAAAAACTTTCCCAAACCATTTTTCCTTTTTTTTTTATGAAATCTGACGATATGTTTTAAAACAAATTTGGGTTGTCGATCTCTGCAAGATCAATGGCCATCGGCTAAATCGCAATCGCAAGTTTCTTCCCTTCGCAAATCGCAAATTCCTTTTCCGTTTCCAATGCGATTCTGCAATCTACTCTCAGTCATCAATCATCCTTCTGATCTAACAATCAGCGCAACATCGCATCGCAACTCTTCCCTTTAATCTTTCCCTTTTCCTCCTCCGACGCAGATCCTCTGATCTAATCTCAGCCATTGAATCCACAAGAACCGACGGTTGAGATTCAATCGCGCTCCCCCCTCTACCTTCCGCTGACGCCTTCAACGATTTAATCCTGACCGTCCATTCTGTCAGATCCAACGGCTAGCGTTGCATCACATTCCACTCTTATATCACATAAGCCTCCATCATCCTGACCTCCTATTTAATCTTCGCCATTGATCTTTTAGATTGGACAGTCCTCATTGCTTCCGCTCTTCTCACTTCGCCCTTTTCATTTCTCCCCATCAATAGATCTCGATAATCCATTCCCAAGATCCAACGGTCAGCATCTAAACCACCATTTGACCCCACTTGCCTTTCCGCCCGTGCATCTTGCCCTCCATCACGTGCAATCTGCGTCGCTGGATCTATTGTCCCTCATCCTACGGCTCACAGTCACTTTTGTGTTTTTCTGCATCTGGGGTTTAACGCCCAGAAAAAATGCGAAAAAAGTGGTTTTCTAAGGGACGCATGTCAGGCAGCGAGGCATATCATGTTTTTTTTTAATATTTTCAAAACCACTTCGGAGCAGCGCGAAACCAACAGTTTTTCCCAGTGAAACCACCTTTCCCCACTACATTGATTTTCCTCCTTTTAATTGTAGCCATCCATCATTTCAAATCAATAGCTCTTATTCATCCTATGTCCAAACTTCATTTTAGCTCCTTTTCGCTTCCGCCAAAGACTTTTTCCCTTTTTTTATTACATTTTCCTCCATTTCGCTATAACTTTTCCCCTCCACATTATAAACTCCCCAAATAATCTTAGCCATTGATCAATCTAGATCAACGACTCAGACTTAATATGACCTTCACTCATTCAACCACCTCCCCGTCAAACCTATCAAGCAATATTCATCGTCGATTGATCTGGATCGACGGCCATGATTAAACCTCGACTCCAAAACAACCTCTAACCTATTTTCACCGGGTTTTCTTAATTTTGTTAATTTTTTGTAGGTTTTAAGGCTTTTCCATAGTTTTTAAAATGAAATCAAGGGTTGGGGATGACGATCCCTCAGGCCACTATTCATGAAGAAGATAAATCTGTAGGGTCCACATCATGATTTATCCGTGCCTCACGAGCACTGATAACATTGTAAATCCCTCTACGCGCCTGCAAGAACAAAAAAAACACAGTGAACCTTAATTATACAGAGATTATCAGTATCAAAGGGTGGGATCGAAGCAGAGATGAAGAATTAAAGGTTTTAACACAATTTTGAGGGATTAAGGCATAAATCTGACTATCAAAGGCCTAATCCACACAGTTAAAGATAGTATGAAGACCTGAAGACAAAAATTAAGCCTAATAAGACCTAAAACATAGATCAAAAGCAAATTAAAAGTGTTTTAACAATAAACAAAGAGATGTATCAGTCTGAAGGGCCTCCACCGCCACATCAGAGGCTAATTGGATCCTCTCCAGCTACCAAATTTCCACCTGCATCTTTCCATAAATCGGAAGAAGGCAGAGTTATTGCCTCAGTCTGTGATATTTTGTTCAAAGTAGCCAGAGTTATTGCTAACTCGCCTCAAGAATTTTTAAAGTCAAAAAAAATTGCCAAGCAGCCAAAAAATTAATAAAAACCAATTAATACAGAGAACTATCAGAAAACTTCTCTATTGAGCCCCTCAAAGGCCAAGAAGCATTAGCTTGTATTAATTGAACTTAGAGATCTTTTCTTTCATTTCACCTTCTCATTTCTTCTATAAATACTTCTGTAGAAGATGAGATATAGGTTGGTTGTTGGACTTTGATGTAATACTTGTGCTCAAAACTTTCTACATGTAAATAGTTTTCAGAGGCTCTTGAAGCTCTATTTTATGATCAAAGAAGTTAGGCTGAGAAGAGAAGATGATTATTGTACCGAAACATTGGACTTGAAGTATGTAACTAGATTGACATCAATATACAAGCTGATTTTTGGGATCCTGGTCTATATCATTGGTGAAGTACATCTTACTATGTTATTGTTTTCCTTTCATGTATGCCATTTTGTTCACTTTTCTCTGATGAAGAACAACAAATATAGAGCTAGGATTTTCTGTCAAAAGTACTCTATTCTCACTAATAAGCTTTTTCTTTATGTTTTCCTCCAATTGTGTTTTTAAGAATGACTTAAGTTAAGTGTAAACATTATCAAGGAATGTTGGTTTTTCCATGTCTTTATGTGAAAAACTTGAAAGGAAGTTCTTGAATGATATTTTATTTACATGCTAAGTAGATTTAGACTAGAAAAGTTTATGGTTAGCCCTGTCTTCTAGTTCTTTCTCCAAAGGTTGTCTTGAAGGTTTCCCTAAGAGTATGCTGAAGCAGGCTTAGATTTTAATGTATCTTGCTTGATCTTAAGCTACACTTTGTTTTCTCATCTGTTTTCATCCCTTCTAAAAGTAGTCATGTGGATTGCTAGATTGTTTGTCTGATAAGTTAGCTTTAATACAAGCTTGTCCAAATAAGTGTAAGGTTAGCCCTGTCTTTGGTTAGTTTCAAACAGTTGCTTAAAAGGATTTTCTTGTTTGGAAAGTTGATAAATCTTTGTTGAAATTATTGACTTTTTCCACCTTCTCAACACTTTTAATGTTCCATTCATCATTTAATCTAAAGGATCTTTTGATATATATGACTTTCCCCTTGGATCGCTCTTGAAATTTTTGCACAATTAAACCCTTTTATGACTCCATAGCCCAATGGATTAAGTGTTGTTTCATATCTATCCTATCAGCTAAATCTTGTTCTGATTGTTCACACCTTCACCCCTTTGAAAATCTTTCATTTTTAGGACTTTCCACTCAATTAAAAATCATGCTCAACCATCCAAACGAACAAAAAACCCTTGTTCTTAATAACTAGCCTAATATCATACTAAAAGTCTTAAAGATAAATCAATCTTTGCACTTATAAGAGAGATCCCTCTTTGGATTCAGGAGGGCTAGATCCTATAATCCCAAAGTGGTTCATAATGTTGTCTTTGTAGCTTTAGTCTTACCAATCTGCTAAAATTACAGAGGCCTAACATTTCTGGCGACTCCACTGGGGAGGTTCTAAGTAAAATCCTTGAAACAAGACATTCAATATTCAGTGCAGTATTAGTATCTCTCTTCAAGCACTTCCAAGCAAGTTGGTAATCATGATAGGACTTATTTGAATTAGTGACAAACTAAGTAACCCTTAGGATTCTCATATAAACTTATCAAACCTTGAAGGAATCAGCTAGCTAGGCCATAAGAGTAAACTCTATTTCTCTCATCACCTTAGCTAAGTGTTGAAATAGCTTTAGGACACTCTTAGAACTCATAGGACTGAAAAAACTCAGAAAACCCAAAAATATTTCAGATTGGTTTCAAATAAACATGGTGGTGGACCATAAAACATTTTACCTCCAAAAGAGCTAAAAATTTCCACCTGGTGACTCCACAATCCTAAACAGACCTTAAGACTCCACTGGGAAACCCATTATCATCATAACATCATTTAAACTTAGTTAAGAAGACTTTAAGGATTAATGTTTTCTTGTTTAAATATCAGTTAGCCTCCTAAAGATTGTCATATTTGGTTAAACTTTTCTTGTAAGTTGGGTCTAAAAAACATAGCATAGTGGCTTCTAAAAGAGTTCATATGAGAGCCTATCCCAACCCAAATCCTCTTGAGATAGTTGATAACCCTGAAAGAATACTTAGGAAGTCTCCTAAGGCTAAAACTTCAAGTATTGTCAGACCACTCCATAGAGCTAATTATGTTCCTGAAAACCTTGCAGCTCTACAAGAACCACAAGTTGACTTAAGAAATCCATTTAGAACTCGGTCACTTAATGATATAGATCAGATAGATTTAGAGTCTCCACCTTCATCCCAAGGTAGAGGTGAACATCTTGGTAGTAGAGAAACTACTCCACTTGATTAACATTTCCTTCATAATTTTGGTTTCTCTCATCCAAGATCATCTCAACAGTCTCTTGCTGGTCCATCCACTTCTGTTCCTCATACATCCATTGTCCAAAACACTCAACTTCAGCCCACTTTCCCTCTTGTTAATCCACCCCTTGTAAATTCACCTCTACCTCCTATCATGGAAACATGGTATGCTTCCTTGGTCCTTCCTTTACCTTTAGTCAATCTTCCACAGGACTATCAGTCCAAGATACCTTTGTATAATGCTAGTGGTGCTACTACTGCTTCACAACATGTGGACAAGAGGAATGACTACTTTAACAGAAACGAGATTGATGATGAAACTGTCAAACTTAGATTATTTGCTCAAATTTTACGGGGAGAAGCAAGAAAATGGTTCAAAGGCTTAACCCCTAACAGTATCAATGACCTTCAAGCCCTCCATCATTTATTCCTAAACAAGTGGGAAGTCAAGAAAAACCCTCTCCAAATACTTTCAGATTATAACAGCCTCAAAAGAACCACTGGGGAAAGTGTTCAAGCTTATTGCACTAGATTCAATAGTGTGTATAATGCTTTACCCCTAGAATTGAAACCTCCACAAGGCTCAGCCTTAAACAAGTTTCCCGAAGGATTTGATCCTAAAATGGCTTATCAAATTAGAGAAAGAGACCCTCTAACTTTAGAAGATATGCAGAAAGGAGCCTTAGTTGTGGAAGTAAATTTAATGGAGAAAAGAGCTAGAATGAGGAATGAGAAGAAAGTATCATTTAGGGAAGAATCTGCACCTTCCACATCTAGCTCAAAAATGGAGAAAATTATGGAAGAAATGATGAAAAAGATGAGCATACTTGAGAGAGCATAAGCTAGTCAAAACCAATCAGCTCCTCAAAACAGAAATCAAAATCAAAATCAGAATTTTAGGAGAAACCAACCTCCAAACAGAACAAGGGAAGATGATCAACAGATAACACCTCATTTTCATCAAAATTATTTAAGTGAGGTTGAAGAAACAATTGAACAAATAGAGGAAGATGACATAAACATTTTGGGAGTAGATAATGATACTTTTTATCAATAGAAAACAAGGTCTTTACACACCCTATGATGATAAAAGAGCAGAGGATGAATATTATTATCAAGAGATGGAAAATGTCATCATAGAAACTCCAAAAGAGTATGACCTTAGGAGTAAAAAGAATCTGGAAACTCCCAAAAGTAAAAACTCTGAGAATTCTGCAAAAAAAAACCCTCTGATTAAACCCAGAAACATTAAACAGAAAGACAAAATAGTGGATGTAAAGTCTGATAAGAACAAAGAGAAAGACACTTAAATTAATGAAAAACAGAGTGCAGACCTTAGCAGCTTTAGCACCTTAGCTAGTGCTCCTACTAAAACAATTTTGACCAATATAAATAGAGAAAATTAGCAAGATGATTTTGGTGAGAAAATGGTGGTTAATAAGGCTAAAACAAGCATTGTAAAGAATCATATCCCGTTTAGTTTAGAGCAGGAAATTTCCAAGATAAAAATCTCTGTTCCTCTTACCGAATTAGCCACCCAAGATGTATATAGATCACAAATTTTGAAGGCTTTTAACATAACGGAAAATGATGACACTGTCAATCTTAATGATGACCAACCAGAGCTTTTATTTAGTCCTAAGATTGAAGGTAGATATCAAGAAGGGCTAGTTCCTCCTTTTTATGTTAGATTGAAGATTCATGACAAAATTTTACACAATGCTATGCATGACTCAGGGGCCTCTCATAACTTAATGCCAAAATCAGTGATGGAGAGCCTAGGCCTTGAAATTACCAGACCATACAAATATCTATACTCCTTTGACTCTAGTAGAGTGAAATACCTAGGTTTGATCAAAGACCTTTGTGTAAACTTAGCACAAATTCTAGCCAAGTGTTTAGTAATGGATATTGTAGTGGTTGATGTACCCCCAAAGTATGGTATGCTGTTATCAAGATCTTGGGGAGCTAAGTTACAAGGAACAATGCAAATGGATATGACATATGCTACCATCCCTGTTTTTAATCAAACAAGAAGACTTTATAGGGAATATAATATGCAATACATGGTAAGTAGCCAAGAAAGACTAGAAAACTCTCCTATCTATTCTGTACATACAGGCCTTGACTCATTTATTATTTTCAATCACGAAATATTTAATGAGCAAAAAACCTTAACTGATTTAGTGGCCACTCCTCACTGTAATGTAGTGGCAGACATAGAAAATAAAGGAGACTTGATAGAAAGGTCAAAACAGTGTGTCAAAATAGAAAATCACTATAAACTAATCAGAGGTCTAGAGCTACAAAACAGTTATCCATTACTTGTTAACTTTGAGAACCAAGAGAAGAATCCTCAACTTAATGAAGAACATGAGGAACTAGAACAATTTCAACACAATACTGACTGTCAAGAACAAGCTAAAAACACACAAGATAAAGAGCATAGTAGCCAAACTAGTAATTCTGAAGCTAGTCCTTTTTGGAGTATGAATTCTGATGGATCTTGCACTAAGAACAATGCAGGTGCAGGAATTTGGATACATAACACTGAAAATAATCACACTAAAGGTCATTCCTACAGATTAAATTTTCAATGTTCAAATAAAATAGCTGAGTATGAATCCTTCCTTTTAGGCCTAGACTTGTTGAAGAAATTAGGAGCCAAAAGGATAAAAGTTCATGGGGATTCAGATTTGATTGTTAGGCAAGTGAATGGGGAATATAGTGCCAAACACGCCAGAGTAAGAGCCTATAGAAATGATGTCATGAACTTACTAAGAACATTTGAGTAATCCCAACTTATCCTTGTCCCAAGAGACCAAAATATCCTTGCCCATTATTTAGCTTTTGCTGCTAGAACATGTTTAACACCTTATAAAACCAAACAATGCACTACCCAAATCAAATTTAGACTAGTTGTCCCTGATAATGAGAAATATTGGCAAGTGTTTGATGGAGACAAACAAATAGAAGACTTCCTACAGTCCATAAATGAATTTGAACTACCAAGTTCAGATTCAGATTATGAAGATGACTGTTCTATTGAAGAAAACCCATTTGATGAAGAAATAAAGTCTCCAGAGATTGCTGATATAAATTTGTTGTCTAATAAACTTGAACACACCACATAAATTAGTGCAGATTTAGAAAAATAAGACTTAGAAAAGTTGTAATCTAACACCCAAAGTTTGCCAAAAGGTCTAGTCCCCTTAGAAGAGTTGTTTGATTTCAATGATGTTGCCAAGAAACCAAATCTAGAGCCTGTTGAAACTGAAGTAGCAGAGTGTAACATAGGCAGTGAATTAAAACCAAAAATGATCAAACTATCTAAAACTTTGCCAGCTCACATAAAGCTGAAATACATTGACCTGTTTAAGGAATTTTCTAATGTATTTGCATGGAGTTATGAGGATGTAAAGTCCTATGACATTGAAACAATTCAGCACAAGATACCCCTCAAAGAAAACCAAAATCCCTTTAAACAAAAATTGCGCAGAATCAACCCTCTTCAATTACCTTTGGTTGAGAAAGAAATCAAGAAAATGTATGAAGCTAGAATTATTGTCCCTATTAGATATTCAGAGTGGGTGTCTAATATAGTGTCGGTTAGGAAGAAAACAAGAGACATAAGGCTTTGTATTGACTTTAGGAACTTAAATAAAGCCTCATTAAAGGACAACTACCCTTTACCCAAGATGGATCATATTTTACAAAGGGTAGTTGGTTCTAAAATAATTTCTTTGCTAGATGGCTTCTCAGGATACAATCATATATTAGTACATCCTGATGATCAACTCAAAACAACCTTTACTACACCTTGGGGTACTTTCATGTATGTGAAAATTTCCTTTTGTTTAATGAATGCTAGTGCCACATTTCAGAGAGCCATGGATATTGCATTCTTGGAAAAATTAGGCTACTTCATCATTATATACCTTGATGATATCACTATTTTTTCCAAAACAGATGAAGAACACCTAGAACACTTGAGAATAGTCTTTGAGAAATGCAGAAAATATGGGTTATCTTTAAATCCAAAGAAAACAATGTTTGGTCTCCAAGAAGGTAAACTACTTGGACACATTATATCAGAAGAAGAGATAAAGATAGACCCAAAAAGGATTGAGGGTATATTGCAAATCAATCATCCGAGAAACATCAAGGAAATTCAATCTTTCATTGGGAATATTAATTTCTTGAGAAGGTTCATACCTAATCTGGCTGAACTCCTTAGAAACATAAAAAACATGCCGAAAAGGGAACAAGGAGTTAAATGGACCTTGGAAGCAAAGAAATCATTTGAGATGGTAAAACAAGCATTAACCAAAACACCAGTTCTTATTAGTCCTGACTTTTCAAAATATTTTTTCATTTTTTCATTTGCATCAGAACACACAGTGGTTGTTGTCTTATAACAAAAAATTTTGAAAGGACAAGAGCAGCCAATTGCATTCTTTAGTAAGACATCGAGAGATGCACCTCAGAAGTACAAAATCATGGAAAAACAAGCCTTTTCTTTATTCAAAGCCTTAAAAGACTTCAGAGTTTACATTTTACACTCCCACATAATTGCATTTGTGCCAAATGCAGTTGTGAAATACATTTTAACACAGGACCCAGATGGCAAAAGAGGAAAGTGGATAGCTATGATACTTGAATATGATTTAGAAATCAAGCCCACTAAGCTCATTAAAGGCCAAGGACTAGCAAGATTAATAGCTGAGTCTAATTTTGAAGCTCTTGATATAAACATGATACATGCATTAGATGAACAAGAGGAGTTGTCCACTCCCATTATTGAGGATTATTTTTTGAATTCATCTTGGTATGCTGATATTTCATATGTTTTGCTCAATTTGAATACACCTCCTATTTTTTCTAAGATAAAGGAAAGATTCTTAAAGTTAAAAGTTGTAAATTACTACATTTTGGATAAATGTCTTTATTGGAAAAATGCTAGTGGATTATTGCTTAAATGTTTTCCTGAGAATGATGCAGATAAGATCAAGCATGAGTTCCATGAAGGAGAATGTGGAGGCCACCTCTATTGGAATACAACTGCCAATAAAATCCTTAGAGATGGTTACTTTTGGCCCACCCTCTTTCAAGATGTCCATAAAATGATTATTTTCTGTCATAAATGCCAACTCTTTGAAGGCAAAAGAAAATTGCTTCCCTTACCTTTGCATCCAATCACTGTTGAAGCTCCTTTTCAGCAGTGGGGTCTAGAATTCATAGGGGAATTCCATCCACACTCATCTACCCAACATAGATGGATTCTCACTACAACAGACTACTTTACCAAATGGATAGAAGCCATCCCTTCTAGGCAAGCCAATGATTCTGTCATCATAAAATTTATTGAAAATCATATCCTATCTAGATTTGGCTGCCCTAGGAAGATTATCACTAAAAATTCTATTGCATTTGGATCCAAAAGGATGGTTGAATTTTGTCACAAATATCAGATTACATTGGGCCATTCTACTACTTATTACCCTCAAGGTAATGGGCTGGTAGAATCCTCAAACAAAATTTTGGTGAACATAATAAAGAAGTTGTTGAAGGATAATAAGAAATATTGGCACACAAAGCTAGTACATGCATTATGGGCTGACAGATTAACACTTAAAAAATCAATTGGAATGTCACCCTACCAGCTTGTTTATGGAGTAGATGTAATTTTTCCAACCAGCCTAGGAGTGCCAGTCATGAATCTGATCCAAGAAGTATAGTCTAAATACAATGACATGATCAGAAGAATTAATCAGACCATACATCTTCAGCAAAATAGAGATGAAGTCTACAACAGAGCATTACAAAAGCAAGAAAGCATCAAGAAGCTTTTTGATAGAAGGAAAAAGGCCAGTGATTTCAGCATTGGTGACAAAGTTTTAAAGTGGGATTCAAGGAGAGAAGATAAGGGCAAGCATGGGAAATGTGATAATTTATGGCTTGGCCCTTATCTCATTCATTCAACTACTGGTAACAATGCTTATTTTTTGCAAGAATTGAATGGAGCTGAACTGTTTGGGGGTCCTATCAATGGTAGGATGCTCAAACATTATTTCTCTTAACCATATCAGTTTGGAAGCCTTTTTATTTTTTCTCATTGTGAATATCATACTCATCATTGCATTCAAAATTAGAAAATGAAAAAATACAAAAACAATAGAAAGAGAAAAGAGGGAAGATTGTAAAAAACAAGAAAGGTACAGCCCCATACCAAAAAAGAGAAACAAAATATGAAAGTGTGCAAGCTCAAATTCCACTCCTAAAAAACACACTCTTAGTTAGTAATATAGCCTAATCATGACTAATTAGTTTTCAATTTACTGCTGATAGGTTAGTGAAATAGATTTGCCAAACAATTTAATCTTGGCTTATTAGTTAGGAAGATTAGGATAGAAGAAGAAGGGTTCAAACAAGCTCAAAATTTGAACCTATCAGTTTCAAAAAGAATAAAGGCTCTAAAATGTTTAAACCTCAGCCAAGGATAGAAGAAAACTGGTTCTAATATGCCCAAAACTTGAACCAGAGAACAAAGAGAAAAACAGCTCAAACAAGCCTAAAAACAGAGCTGAAGAAAAGAGAAGGATGTTCTTAAGTTTTCAGATCTTAAGCCTTCACATTTTGTTTTAAATTTTCTACAAATTTTAGTCTATGATCAGCTTGTTTTTATGCCATAGATCAGCAACAAGTTAGACTGTTCAATCCTGACTTGTCTGCTTTTTAATTTTTGTTTTAGAATTTATAGAATAAACTCTGTCAGACAGTCTAATCCTGATAGAGTGTAGTTAGGTAGAGAAGTTTATGAACTCAAATGCGTAATCTGAGTTCATGGAGAAATAAGGGTAGAAATAGACTAGTTTTATGCTTTCAAAAGAATAAAATGTTTGTAAAAAGAGTTTTTCAATCCAAATGCACTCTGAAAGAAGAAAAAATGTTAGATCATTAGGATTGGGTAGGTAGAAAGCTTGTTTTGATAGAATTCCATTGTTTTTAATGGCTGCTAACACTGTCAGAGAAAAAGAAGATCAGCAAAGGAAATAAAGTTGCAGTCCAATGGATGAGGCATTGATCATCTTCCAGAGAAGACAGGTCTGAAGTTCTTGACACCTTCAAGAAGGTGCCATCCCCATGTGGAGCCACTGTTAGCCACCTATAAAAAAATTTCATATCAAATGGTGGCTAAATCTTGTTTAAGCCTTCAAGAAACAATTTCATGCCAAATTGTTCGTTCTTAAATTCTTATGAAGATAACTAATCCTTTAGTTAATATTCACTGCTGTTTCCCTCATAATCCTAAAAAATATGTTGTTTGCTTGAAGAAAAAGACTACTGAAAAGTTCCATTTTCCCCCATTTTCCCTTCTCCATTTTCCCTCTTCATTTCATCCATAAACCCTTTCATTTACCTCTCATTCCCTCAAAATCCCCTTTAAAGCCTTGTAAAATCCTTTTATAAGGTTTAAAACCCCTTTTTACTCTTATCGGAACCTCTAAAAAACCTCTGAAAAACCTCCAAAAATCCTTAAAAACCTTCATTTTTCATTAAGGCCTTAAGCCCCTTTGGCCTTAGCCCCAGCTCATTTTCCCCGCATGAAACCTGGAGCTATAACCCGGAGTCAACCCCCTGTCGCGCAATTAAAATCTGGGTTTTCTTATCTCCTTATTTACCTTTTTACTTTGAAAACTCCGATTGCAATAAGCCTTTTCTTTTAAACCCCCGATCTCCTCGCCTTATTTATAAAACCATAGCCCCACAATCAGATGCTAAAAACACTAAAAAACCTTTCCCAAACCCTTTATCCTTTGTTTTTTTATGAAACCCGATGATATGTTTTAAAACAAATATGGGCCATCGATCTCTGCAAGATCAACGACCATCGGCTAAATCGCAATCGCAGGTTTCTTCCCTTCGCAAATCGCAAATTCCTTTTCTGGTTCCGATGCGATTCTACGATATACTCTCATTCGTCGATCATCCTTCTAATCCGACGATCAACGCAACATCGCATCACAACTCTTCCCTTTCGTCTTTCCCTTTTCCTCCTCCGACGCAGATCCTCCGATCTAATCTCAGCCGTTGAATCCACAAGAACCGACAGTTGAGATTCAATCGCACTCCCCCCTCTGCCTTCTACTAATTCCTTCAGCGATTTAATCTTGACTGTCCATTTCGTCAGATCCAACGGCCAGAGTTGCATCGCATCCCACTCTTATATCACATAAGCCTCCATCGTCCCGACCTCTGATTTAATCTTCGTCATTGATCTTTTAGATCGGACGGTCCAGATTGCTTCCGCTCTTCCACTACACCCTTTTCATTTCTCCCCATCAATAGATCTTGATCTTCCATTCCCAAGATCCAACGGTCAAGATCTAAACCACCATTTGACCCCACCTGCCTTTCTTCCCATGCATCTTGCCCTCCATCACGTGCGATCCGCGCCGTTGGATTTGTTGTCCCTCATCGGACTTCTCACAGTCAGTTTTGCATTTTTTCTGCATCCGGGGTTTAACGCCCAGAAAAAACATGAAAAAAAGTGGTTTTCTAAGGGACGCGTGTCAGGCAGCGAGGAATATCATGTTTTTTTTGAAGATTTCCGAAACCATTTCGGAGCAGAGCGAAACCAGCATTTTTTTCCACTGAAACCACCTTTCCCCACTACATTGATTTTCCTCCTTTTAATCGTAGCCATCCATCATTTCAAATCAACAGCTCTTATTCATCCTGCATCCAAACTTCATTTTAGCCCCTTTTCATTTCCACCAAAGACTTTTTCCCCTTTTTATTACATTTTCCTCCATTTTGCTATAACTTTTCCCCTCCACATTATAAACTCCCCAATTAATCCTAGTCGTTGATCAATCTAGATCAACGGCCTAGACTTAATCTGACCTTCACTCATTCAACCGCCTCCCTGTCAAACCTATCAAGAAATCTTGATCGTCAATTGATCTGGATCGATGGCCATGATTAAACCTCACCTCCAAAACAACCTCTGACCTATTTTCACCTGGTTTTCTTAATTTTGTTCATTTTTTGTAGGTTTTAAAGCTTTTCCATAGTTTTTTAAATGAAATCAAGGGCCAAGGATGACGATCCCTTAGGCCACTATTCATGAAGAAGATCAATCTGCAGGGTCCACGTCATGATTTATCCATGCCTCATGAGCACTGATAACATTATAAAGCCCTCTACACGCCTGCAAGAACAACAAAAACACAGTGAACCTTAATTATACAGAGAGTATCAGTGTCAAAGGGTGGGATCGAAGCAGAGATGAAGAATTACAAGTTTTAACACATTTTGAGGGATTAAGGCATAAATTCGATTATCAAAGGCCTAATCCACACAGTTAAAGATAGTATGAAGACTTGAAGACAAAAATTAAGCCTAATCAGACCTAAAATACAGATCAAAAGCAAATTAAAAGTGTTTTAACAATAAAAAAAGAGATATATCAGTTCGAAGGGCCTCCACTGCCACTTCAGAGGCTAATTGGATCCTCTCCAGCTACCAAAGTGCCACCTACATCTCTCCATAAATCGGAAGAAGGCAGAGTTATTGCCTCAGTCAGTGATATTTTGTTCAAAGCAGCCAGAGTTATTGTTAACTCGCCTCAAGAATTTTTAAAGTAAACAAAAACTGCTAAGCAGCCAAAAACTTAATGAAAACCAATTAATACAGAGAAATATCAGAAAACTTCTCTATTGAGCCCCTCAAAGGCCAAGAAGCATTAGCTAGTATTAATTTAACTTAGAGATATTTTCTTTCATTTTACCTCCTCATTTCTTCTATAAATACTTTTGTAGAAGATGAGATATAGGTTGGTTGCTGGACTTTGATGTAATACTTGTGCTTCAAAATTTCTACATGTAAATAGTTTTCAGAGGCTCTTGAAGCTCTGTTTTGTGATCAAAGAAGTTAGGCTAAGAAGAGAAGATGATTTTTGTACTGAAACATTGGACTTGAAATATGTAACTGGATTGACATCAATATACAAGCTGATTTCTGGGATACTGGTCTATATCATTGGTGAAGTACCTCTTACTCTGTTATTGTCTTCCTTTCATTCCATTTTGTTCACTTTTATCTAATGAAGAACAAAAAATATAGAGCTAGGATTTACTGTTAAAAGTACCCTACTCTCACTGATAAGCTTTATCTTTATGTTTTCCTCCAATTTTGTGTTTAAGAATGACTTAAGTTAAGTGTAAACACTATCAAGGAATGTTTGTTTGTCCCTGTCTTGATGTGAAAAGCTTGAAAGGAAGTTCTTGAATGATGTTTTCATTATATGCTAATTATAGTTGGACTAGGAAAGTTTATGGTTTGCCCTGTCTTCTAGTTCTTTATCCAAAAGTTGTTTTGAAAGTTTCCCTAAGAGTATGTTGAAAGCAGGTTTAGATTTTAATGTATCTTGCTTGATCTTAAGTTGCACTTCGTTTTCTTATCTGTTTTCATCCCTTCTGAAAGTAGTCATGTGGATTGCTGGATTACTTGTTTGATAAGTTAGCTTTAATACAAGCTTGTCCAAAGAAGTTTAAGGTTAGCCCTATCTTTGGTTGGTTTCAAATAGTTTCTTAAAAAAAAATTCTTGTTTGGAAAGTTGATAAATCCTTGTTGAAATTATTGACTTTTTCCACCTTCTCAACACTTTTAATGTTCCATTCATCATTTAATCTAAAATATATTTTGATATAGATGACTTTCCCCTTGGATCACTCTTGAAATTGTTGTACAATTAAACCCTTTTATGAATCCATAGCCCAATGGATTAAGTGTTGTTTCATATCTATCCTATCAGCTAAATCTTGTTCTGATTGTTCACACCTTCACCCCTTTGAAACTCTTTCATTTTTGGGACTTTCCACTCAATTAAAAATCATGCTCAACCATCCAAACAAACAAAAAACCCTTGTTCTTAATAACTATCCTAATATCATACTAAAAGCCTTAAAGATAAATCAATCTTTGCACTTATAAGAGAGATCCCTCTCTGGATTCAGGAGGGCTAGATCCTAGAATCCCAAAGTGGTTCATAATGTTGTCTCTGTAGCTTTAGTCTTACCAATCTGCTAAAATTACAGAGGCCTAACACTGCATATCCCAGGAAACTGCGTACCTCCGTTTGTGTACAAGTTGTGGCCAACAGAAGGATTACCTCTATTTTAGCCGAGTCTACCTATATTCCAGCTGCAGAAATGTAGTGGCCTAGGATTACCCCCTTAGTCATCATCATGTTTTTCATTTCTTAGACATAGTCTAGTAGCAATACATCATTCTAACACTTTGTCTAATATTTCTAGTGCTTGATCAAAGTCTTTCCCATAGGGTGTCAAATCATCCATATAAATTTCAAGTCCTTCATTTATTAAGTCAGAAAAAATGCTAATTATGGCTCTTTGAAATGTTGTTGGGGCATTACATAATACAAACGGTAAAACACTGTAAGCGAAATTGCCCCATGGGTAGGTAAATTTTGTCTTATTTTGATCTTCGGGAGCTATTTGGATCTAATTGTATCCACTGAATCCGTCAAGGAAAGAGAAGAACCGTTTTCCAGCTAATGTGTCAAAGACTTGGTCAATGAAGGGAAGGGGGAAATGATCTTTCTGAGTTGCCTTATTTAATTCTCTGTAATGTACATAGATTCTCCACTTCACATTCTTTTTAGGGACGACCGCCAAAGGGGAGACCCATTTGCTGTCTGATATGGGATAAACGAAATTTACATCTAGCAGTTTTTGTATTTCTTCTTTTACAATTTCTTTCAAATGCAGGTTTAGTCTTCGTTGGGGTTGTCTAACAGGGTGCGTTTCCCTATCATTATAGATGTGGTGCGTGCATAGTTGTGGGTCCAAGCCCTTCATGTCTTGTTAATCCCACGCAAATGCACCCTGGTGCTTCTGGAGGACTTTTATAAGTTTCTGCTTTTCGTTGTCATCCAGGCTACCGTTAATATTCAGAATCTTTCCTGGTTCAATCTCAATAGGTATACTGTTACAAACAGTGGATGTGGAGCTATGTTGAGTCCCAAATTTCGCCACAGGGTCCTCTTGACCTTCATGTTCGAGGATTTTTTTCATCATTTGGCATTTCAAATTTCCAAGTTTGGGTGGCTGATTCATAACGTTACTAATAACATCATCTTTGGTTTGATCCTTGAATTCAAGGGCTTGTGCTATTGTCAGAGGTGGATGGATGTTTTGCTCCCAATATGTATCTGGGTGTTTGTGAATTTTTATCGTGGACAGACTTGGTTTGGCAGGCAGATAAATAATGATATTTTTTACAGAGTTGCCTCTAGTGATAGTAATGCTACCTGTTCGACAGCCTATGTAAGAATTTGTTGCGGCCACCCAAGGCTTCCCAAGAATCAATGGGTACCTTTCCATCCTGTTTTTTGGATTAATGACTAAAAAATCAGCTGGGTATTCCGATGAGTCCACCAAGACCATGATTTCTTGCACTATACCTTCTGTTTTGATAATAGATCTGTCAGCTAATTCCAGAAGTGTGGCTGTAGGTTCTAAAACTGATATGCACAGTTTTTCACAACCTCCCGTAGTTAGGATGTTAATGGCTGCCCCTAGGTCAAGCAATGTGTTTGGAAATGAGTGTCCAGAACTTTGCATGGTCACAATGGGGTTTCCCGAGTCTTCATATTTCACAGGTGATTCTCTACCTAACAGCAAGTCAGATAGTGTAACTACCACATGAATAGTAGGTGCAACCATTGTTTTCTTAATTTGTTTTTTTTCCACATAATTCCTTGATTGTCTTTGCATAGATGGGAATGTCTTGGATGGCCTGGAGAAGAGGAATTTTAATACGAAGGTTTCTTAATTCCCCTAGGATGTCAAAATCTAGGTTGATTATAGATCTGGGTAGGTTTAATCTCTCAGGGAATGGAGGCGGAGTCACTCTAAGTTCTTCAGGTCTTTTTTGGTTAATTGTTTCCTTATCTTTACATGTTTCTGTTATATTCATTGAGCTAGGCCCTGTGGATGTTTCAACTTGGGACTGAGGTGGAGTTGTGGCCTCTATAGGTAATATGGTACGCCCTGACCTTAACCTCAATTCATTGCATTGTTTTTGTTCGGCATTGGGTTTTGGATCCTCTATGATCTGAATTAGTTGAACCGGTCTATTATTGGGGTTGGGATTGGGTTGGGCTGGTAATTGAGGGCATATGGCAGGCTGCTAGTTATGTTGAATTCGGTAGGGACCTGGTAATTTTTGCGTCCCTGCTCCTATCGGTAGATTTCCCATCCCCGTAGGTCGTTGCCAGTTCTAATTGGTGTTTTGATTAGGAGGGTTTGGCCATTAGTTTTGATATAGGATATGTTGAAAATGCAACAAGATGATGGAGCTTAGTGAAATGAAGTCGCCTTCACTAAGTGGGCCCGCAGGCTATTTTTGGCGCAAAGTCTATTTTTAGACATATGGAGCATGGTCTGGGAGTTGCAGTATGCTATTCTTGGATGATTGGCCGAGTTGCTAAAAATAGATGGACCTTTATTTTTAGACATACAGGTCGAAATCTATTTTTAGACTGCCTATCTAAAAATAGGTCAGTCAAATATTATTAGCCCTTAATAATATTTGGACTCTAAACTTCAGTTTATTCTCTTACAGCACTTCAGTTTGAGCTACGGATGTGGCTCATGCATCTGACAGAAGGAATTATGCTATTCCTTGGGGTTTGGTGAGCTCATGCATGGTTGACTTCAGTTAGGACTTCAGTGGCAGAGTTTGGTGGAGTTGATGGGACAATTGGTGGAGTTGTGTTCGGTTTAACTTAGTTGAACTAGTTGTGATTAGTTTAACTAGCTAATCAACTAGTAATGAGTGGAGTGAATTAAATATTATTTAATTCACTAATTATTAACTCATTATTCAACTCAATAACACATCAGTTCACTACAGTGCATGGACAGTTCAGTGGAGACTAGTGAAAGAGGTAGATGAAAGGGTTGAGATAGCTATCAGTTGTGACATCAGTTGTGCATGAGATTTGCACCACACTTGGAGGAATTTCCCATGAGGATTGCGCTGTCAAGCCAAGGAGATTCAAACCTTGGATCTCTCATTAGACCAGCCTTGATTTCGCAATAGAGGCAGGCAATTAGTGGATGAGTTTTGAACCTGTGACTTGTTCAAAACCAAGCTAGTTTGTGTGTAACTTTTGGAGACAGTACTGAGTACTTGTGAGGAGTATTGTACTGATATTGTTACATGTTTCTCTTCTATTATAATATACAAATAGCTGGGGGTTTTCAGCTATAATCTTTCCCCATTACATATTGTGTTTATGTGCGCATGCGACTGTTTCTATTTCCGCAAATTGATGATTGATTGTAGAAGAGGTTATGTGTTGCATATGAATTTGAATTAGTATGTGATCAAGATAATCTCGGTGGATAAATCTTCATTATTCAGCAAATTTCTACAGGATATTCTGCCAATAAGGGGGAGAACTAGGGAAGTTTTGCTAATTACTTCCTGATGGAGGTTGTGTAGGCCAAGGTGGTATAGGAAATGCTTGGTTTGGCCAAGTTAGGAAGGGGTTTTGAGTCAGCCAAGTTGTTGCAGGGTTTCACTGCCTAAACTACAGCAACAGAAAGTATTGAGGCAGGTCTTGCGGTATGCCAGGTCGTGCCTGCCATTGCCGACACTGATTCATTAAATATACTGGCTATGTTTCTTCTTATCCTTATTTTTAGATGATTTCTATTTCCGAAAATTGATGATTGATTGTAGAAGAGGTTATGTGTTGCATATGAATTCGAATTAGTATGTGATCAGGATAATCTCGGTGGATAAATCTTCATTATTCAGCAAATTTATACATGGTATCGGAGTGAATTAATCATCGAGATCTATTGCAGTGATTACAATATTATTTCGGTAGACAGAGTCTGTATCGGGCCAGGTAGCCTCTGGATCCATCCTTTCTCTGAAAGGTGATATATCCAGTAAATGCCCATACAGTTGATCTCTGTGCTAGAAATAATTTGTTCTCACAGATCCAGAAGCAGTTGAGTTTTTGAGCTTGGAATTCGAATTTTGCAGCAGTTTGTTTTCTTGGTGCCGGAGTTGAAAATGTCTTTCAACGGTTTGCGACTCAAATATGCTCTTGAAGGCAGTTCGAATTATGTTGCATGGAAAGATCGCATGGAGGCAGTATTAGAAGATAATGGACTGAAGGAGTTCGTAGATACGGATGTCCAAAAGCCCACTGATCCTGCTAAAGTCGAGGCTTGGCAAAAGAAGATGGCGAAATGTCAAAGGATTCTGTTGGAGGGCGTGAAGGATCACATTGTATCCAGCCTGCATGGAAAAGCTTCTCCATATTTGATGTGGAAAGCGTTGACAGATCTATTCCAGAGTAAGAGCGACCAAAGGAAGCTGGCGCTCAAGGATAAGCTTAGAAACATTAAGATGGAGAAAGGCGACAGTATCGCCAAGTACCTCACAAAGTTAACTCAATGCAGAGATGAGCTGGGAAGTGTGGGGGTGACTGTCGAAGAAGAGGATATGGTGGACCTGGCTCTCCTTGGTCTTCTGAAAAGTTGGCATGCATATCAAGATAGTGTCAATGGTCGGGAGAAGTTGCCGGGATGGGAGCACCTTTGGGCGGATCTCATGCAAGACGAGATAAGGAGGACTACCAGGGACGTATCTTCATCAAAGGTATCTGATGAAGAAAATTGCGCTTTGGCTGCCAAAGAAAAGAAGGGGAAGAGCAAGAAAGCTTCTTAGTCTGGTGTGAAAGGTAAGAAGCAAGACATGTCCAAGGTGAAGTGTTTTCACTGTCACCAGCACGGACACTATGCCACAAATTGTCCGCAGAAGAAGAAAAATAAGAAGGCTGCTGGATCTGCAGCGGGAGAGGCATTGGCTTCTCAATTCGAACTGGATTTTTCACTGATCGCATGCTTGGTTTCAAGTGTGGTGGGATCAGTTTGGTTCTTGGATAGTGGTGCGTCATTTCACATGACCGGAGATCGAGATCTGTTTTCAGATCTGGAGGAAAAATATCTTGGAGTGCACATCGAGATGGGCGATGATGGTAGATACAGTGCGACTGGTATCGGTACCATTTCCTTTGAGAGGGAGTCTGGTAAACCTTTCATATTGAAGGAAGTTTTGCATGTTCCAGGGTTGATGAAGAACCTGATCTCTGTGGCGATGTTGGAAGACAAAGGGTATGATGTGGTCTTCAGCGAAGGAAAAGCCTTCCTGCGCAGTAAGACTACTGGTGAGACCCGGAAGATAGGGGTTTGAGTCAAGAACCTTTATCAGTTGCAAGTAGATGGATGTGCAGCAATGGCATGCAAGGCGGGAGAAGTGGTGAGCCGGGATGATGAGGGCGAACTGTGGCACAGGAGATTGGGCCACCTTCACCATGAAGCTTTGAAAATACTGCAAAATATTTCTACTGGGCTTCCTAAGGGCACTCTTGCGCAGTCAGATCAGTGCAAGGGGTGTACCTTGGGGAAGTATGTGAAAGCCACCATTCACGAGAAGGATAGTCGCGCCACGACAATCCTTGAGAGAGTTCACATAGACATGTGTGGTCCTTTCTCTGTAGCTTCGACAGCAAAGCACAAGTACTATGTGATATTTGTTGATGATTTCTCCCGGAAGTGCTGGATCTTCTTCATGCAGAAGAAGAGCGAGAAATTTTCAAAGTTCTGTGAATTCAAGGCGCTGGTTGAGAAGGAATCAGGGAAGCATGTGAAAGCTCTTAGGAGCAACAATGGTGGTGAATTCATCTCTACTGAATTCAACGACTTTTGCAGCGCAAAAGGGATTCGGAGAGAGCTCATCGCACCCCATAACCCACAGCAGAACGGGGTGGCTGAGCAGAAGAACAGAATGATCGTGGGTGCTACACGGGCGATGTTGCATGATCAGGGCCTACCCCTTCACTTGTGGGCTGAGGCATGCAATACAGCAGTATATGTGCAGAACCATTGTCCTCACAAGATTCTTGGCATGAGTACACTGGAGGAGGTGTTTTCTGGCAAGAGGCCTGATATTTCTCATCTGAGAATTTTTGGCTCACCTGTCTACATGCATGTGACGAAGGACGCCAGAAACAAGCTGGATCCAACCGCAGAGGTTGGAATATTTGTGGGGTACACTGATACACCTCACAACTATCAGGTGTATTTTCCAGACAGTCGCAAGACTTTTGTGCGACGGGATATCAAGTTTCAGGAGGAGAAATCCATGCAGTGTTCGCTTGAGAGGGAGCCACACTTGCATGCAGATGAGGAGCTGTTAGTTCCTAAGGAGGAGCTTCCGGATGTGGATCAGCCACAAGAGGAAGTTTAGGAGGTGGACGAGACCACCCATGCAGCGCCAACCATCAGAGGGCGCAAACACACTACAGAAGCTGAGCGACTTGCTCGAGATGCAGAGAAGGTTGTAGGACCACCTACAACATAGCGTAGACAGAGGCAGTCACCGGATCGGTACACTGGATACATGGCTCTTATGAGTCAATGTGTCATGATGGAGCCATCCTCTTTTGAGGAAGCTGTGGAGGAACCCGCATGGGTAGATGCCATGATCGAAGAGTATGATTCGATCGTCAGAAACAGTGCATGGGAGATTGTCCCAAGACCGGAAGGGAAATCAGTGGTGGGTTCGCGATGGATCTACAAAGTGAGCAGGTGGCTGACGAGGGTGTGGAGAAGTACAAGGCGAGATTTGTTGCCCGTGGCTTCTCATAGATCAAGGGGATCGATTATGAGGATACCTTTGCACCTGTCGCAAGTTACTCTTCCATACGGACGATCCTAGCTCTCTCAGCGCAGATGGGATGGCACATCCATCAGATGGATGTGAAGACTGCGTTCCTCAACGGAGTCATTGAGGAGGAGGTGTATGTTAGCCATCAGTATTTTTTACATGTTAGTGATGACTATATCCATAGCTGAGTTTTCTAGAAGCTGAATTCCATATGTCAATCTGTCATCTAGAAAACCCTCAGATGCTACTTCGGAGGAGGTAGTGGATGCCACCGTCTATCGACAGTTGGTGGGGTCGTTGATGTATCTGGTCAATACTCGACCCGATATATGCTATGCAGTTAACCAGCTTTCGCAAGCTATGGTTAAGCCTACCAAGCTCTTTGGGAAGGCGGGCAAGCATGTATTGCGCTATATCAGAGGCACATCGGGATATGGTCTATGGTACAGACAGGAGGATGGAGTGAAGCTTTCTGGTTTCACTGATGCAGATTGGGCAGGGAGCCCAACAGACCGGAAGAGCACTTCTGGAGGAGTTTTCAACATTGGGTCGACAGCAGTTTCCTGGTACAGCAGGAAGCAGAGATCCGTGGCACTCAGTTCAGCAGAGGCCGAGTACATGGCAGCTAGCTTGGCTGCATGCGAGGCTATTTGGATGAGGAAGATCCTCATTGGATTGTTCGGGTTGCATTTGGAACCTACAGTGATTTACTGTGATAACCAGAGTTGCATTAAACTCTCGGCTAATCCAGTATTTCATGATAGGTCCAAACACATCGACATCAGGTACCATCATATCAGAGATTGTGTTCAGCGGAGAATCATGATGCTTTCATATGTTCCCACGGAGGATCAGGATGCCGACATCCTAATGAAGGCGCTCACCAGGAGCAAGTTCGAATTCCACAGAGGCAGGATAGGGGTTGCAGATAATCCATATCTTGCTGAGAGGGAGTGTTGAAAATGCAGCAAGATGATGGAGCTTAGTGAAATGAAGTCGCCTTCATTAAGTGGGCCCGCAGGCAAATTCTGGCGCAAAGTCTATTTTTAGACTATGTCTATTTTTAGACATATGGAGCATGGTCCAGGGGTTGCAGTATGTTATTCTTGGAGTATTGGTCATGTTGGTAAAAATATATGGACCTCTATTTTTGGACCTATAGGTCGAAGTCTATTTTTAGACTGCCTATCCTAAAATAGGGAAGTCAAATATTATTTACCCTTAATAATATTTGGACTCTAAACTTCAGTTTACTGAGCACTTCAGCTTCCGAGCCTTGGAAGTGGGGCTACCATGTATCCATTGCAGGAATTACGCTATTCCTAAGGGTTTGGTGAGTCTATGCATGGTTGACTTCAGCTTAGGACTTCAGTAAGGTTTATGGAGTTAAAATCAAGTTTTAACTTAGTTTGTAACTAGTTGAGATTGGGTTTAACTAGCTAATCAACTAGTAATATGGGAGTGAATTAAATATTATTTAATTCATTAATTAGTAACTCATTATTCAACTCAAGAACACATCACTACTCACAAAGGCATGGACAGCTCAAGGAGGACTGGGAAAGAGGTAAGATGAAAGGGTGGAGTTAGCTATCAAGAGAGACATCGCTTGTGCATGAGATTAGAACCACACTTGAGTGAATTGCCCATGATGATTATGCTTGTCAGTTTTCGTGTAGATTCGAACCTTGGATCTCTATTTGGACAGGCCATGATTGCGCAATAGAGGCAAGGCAATTAGTGGTGAGTTTTGAACCAGTAACCTGCTCAAAACCAAGCTAGGTTGTGTGTAACTTCATGAGATAGTACTGAGTACTTGTGAGGAGTATTGTACTGATTTTGTTACATGTTTTCTCCATTATAATAAACACAATAGCTGCGGGGTTTTCAGCTATAAGCTTTCCCCATACATACTGTGTTAATGTGTATGATGAATTGATGTGCTATCACTTGTTTTATTTCCGCATGTGTGATGATCTGAGTGGAAGAGATTATGTGTTGCATATAAATTCGAATTGTATGTGATCAGGATAGTCTCGGTGAATAATTAATCATTATTTAGAAAATTTCTACACAAGAACCATACTGATCCCATCACACTTGAGACCAAGCATGCGATCAGTGAAAAATCCAGTTCAAACTGGGAGGCCAATGCCTCTCCCGCTGCAGATCCAGCAGCCTTCTTATTTTTCTTCTTCTGCGGACAATTTGTGGCATAGTGTCCGTGTTGGTGACAGTGAAAACACTTCACCTTGGACATGTCTTGCTTCTTGCCTTTCGCACCAGACTGAGAAGCCTTCTTGCTCTTCCCCTTCTTTGCTTTGGCAGCCAAAGCGCAATTTTCTTCATCGGATACCTTTGATGAAGATCCGTCCCTGGTAGTCCTCCTTATCTCCTCTTGCATGAGATCCGCCCAAAGGCGCTCCCATCCCGGCAACTTCTCCCGACCATTGACACTATCTTGATATGAATGCCAAGCCTTCGGAAGACCAAGGAGATCCAGGTCTACCATATCCTCTTCTTCGACAGTCACCCCCACACTTCCCAGCTCATCTCTGCATTGAGTGAACTTCATGAGGTACTTGGCGATACTATCGCCTTTCTCCATCTTAATGTTTCTGAGCTTATCCTTGAGCGCCAGCTTCCTTTGGTCGCTCTTACTCTGGAATAGATCTGTCAACGCTTTCCACATCAAATATGGAGAAGCTTTTCCATGCAAGCTGGATACAATGTGATCCTTTACGCCCTCCAACAGAATCCTTCGACATTTCGCCATCTTCTTTTGCCAAGCCTCGACTTCAGCAGGATCAGTGGGCTTTTGGACATCCGTATCTACGAACTCCTTCAGCCCATTATCTTCTAATACTGCCTCCATCCGATCTTTCCATGCAACATAATTCGAACTACCTTCAAGAGCATATTCGAGTCGCAAACCGTTGAAAGACATTTCAACTCCGGCACCAAGAAAACTATCTGCTGCAAAATTCGAATTCCAAACTCAAAAAACTCAACTGCTTCTGGATCTATGAGAACACATGATTTCTAGCACAGAGATCGACTGTAAGGGCATTTACTGGATATATCACCTTTCAGAGAAAGGATGGATCCAGAGGCTACCTGGCCCGTTACAGACTTTGTCTACCGAAATAAAATTGTAATCACTGTAATAGATCCCGATGATCAATTCGCTCCGATACCATGTAGAAATTTGCTGAATAATGAAGATTTATCCACTGAGATTATCCTGGTCACACACTAATTCGAATTCATGCATAACACATAACCTCTTCTACAATTGATCATCAATTTGCGGAAATAGAAACAATCGCATGCGCACATAAACACAATATGTAATGGGGAAAGCTTATAGCTGAAAACCCCCAGCTATTTTGTATATTATAATGGAAGAGAACATGTAACAATCTTAGTACAATACTCCTCACAAGTACTCAGTACTGTCTCCAAAAGTTACACACAAACTAGCTCAGTTTTGAACAAGTCACAGGTTCAAAACTCATCCACTATTTGCCTGCCTCTATTGCGCAATCCAAGTTGGTGTAAAGAGAGATCCAAGTTCGAATCTCCTTGGCTCCAACTGCGCAATCCTCATGGGAAATCTCCTCCAATGCTTGTGCAAATCTCATGCACAACTGATGTCGCAACTAATAGCAAACTCACCCTTTCATCTACCTCTTCCATTGGTCTTCACTGAACTGTCCATGCACTGTAGTGAACTGATGTGTTCTTGAGTTGAATAATGAGTTAATAATTAGTGAATTAAATAATATTTAATTCACTCCACTCATTACTAGTTGATTAGCTAGTTAAACTAATATCAACTAGTTCAACTAAGTTAAACCGAACACAACTCCACTAGCTGTCTCATTAACTCCACCAAACTTCTGCCACTGAAGTCCTAACTGAAGTCAACCATGCATGAGCTCACCAAACCCCTTGGAATAGCGTAATTCCTTCTGTCAGATGCATGGGCCAAATCCATAGCTCCAACTGAAGTGCTGTAAGAGAATAAACTGAAGTTTAGAGTCCAAATATTATTAAGGGCTAATAATATTTGGCTGACCTATTTTTAGACAGGCAGTCTAAAAATAGACTTCGACCTGTATGTCTAAAAATAGAGGTCCATCTATTTTTACCAACTCGACCAATCATCCAAGAATAGCATACTGCAACTCCTAGACCATGCTCCATATGTCTAAAAAATAGACATAGTCTAAAAATAGACTTTGCGCCAAAAATAGCCTGCGGGCCCACTTAGTGAAGGCGACTTCATTTCACTAAGCTCCATCATCTTGTTGCATTTTCAACAATTAATAATTAATTCACTTGATCTCTCTAGTGTATCTTCAGTTACAACTAGCACAACTGACTTTAACTCACTTAACTAAGTTAAATTGATTTACAACTTGCATTAACTAATGTACCACTGCACTTCCAACTTTGTTACAACTAGAATAACTCTGTTACAACTCAAGTCAACCTGCATGTCCCACCAACCAACCTCTTAACTCAAAATTCACTTAGCTAACTGATTTTCCACTTCAATTAACTATTTCCAAGTCCACATTGAGAATAGATTACAGTTTATTGTCCATCTGTATTAAGGGATAATAAAGATAGACATGCATCTATAAATAGACATGCATTCTATAAATAGAATTTTCACATGCATCTATAAATAGACATACACCTAAAAATAACATGTGTGGGGCCCACCTAGTGTAGGTGCTTAATTTTCACTAGGATCAAAGATGTTGTTTCTGGATGCCAATTTCACTGTTTGTTGTTGCAAACTTCAACACTCCCTCTCAACAAGAAAGGAATGTCATTGCATGCGACATGCAACTCCATGCATGCACCATGCAACCTTTGCATGCAACACTTCTCTAGTGTTTCTCACACATGCAACACTTCTGAAATTGAATAGCCTCCAAACAACTGAATCGGTATAATGCATCTGTCATCAAAGTCTTCTTACTTCTGCTAGCTACTGCACATGTCTTCAGGAACCACTGCACTGCTGACACTTGCATCCATGCACTCTGCACTTGTTGCCAACTCTAATCTGCGCTTTAGTATCTGACACTGTCACTTTGATTTCATGTCCTCACGACATCTGACTGCATCAATCCAACTGATCCTACTACTGTTTCTCTGTGGGCTCCTCGTAACCAGGTTCGATTCATCAGATCCACACCATCTCAATGATTCTTGCCCAAAATTTCTTCTTGGGATTATTCATGCATGTCCCCACACCTCTCACCTGGTGGTATAGTTGCATGCACTCCCTCTGCCCATATGGTTCGAAATTTCTCTGCATGAGTGGTTGCTCCCACTCCATGATCCTCATCTTGTTGCTGCTCCACATCCTGAGGTTCACTCTTACCTGCGTACAAATCCAACTCCCTCTCAAGGTTCAATTGCATGGCTTTCTCACACTTCCCTATGGTTGGAAGCTCTGTATAAATCACATCTACATCAAGTCTATAGATATTATTCACAAGAATCCCAATATTCTTGACTCGCTTTATGGCTTTATGACAAAGGAAGGCTTTACCTTCACTAAAGACCACATCATAGCCTTTATCTTCCAACATTGCAACTGAAACTAAATTTTTCGTTAAGCCTGGTACATGCATTACATCTTTTAAAAAGAAGGGTTTACCTGACTTCCTTTGGAGAGCAACAGTACCAATCCCGGTAGCGCTTACCTTTTGTCATCACCCATTTCGAAATGCATCTGGAGGTCCTTCTCCTCCAAGCTACTAAAAATTTCTCTGTCTCCCGTCATGTGGAAAGATGCACCATTACCCAAGTACCACATCGAACTCATTGCACTTGACACCAATCATGAAATAAGTGAGAAGTCAAGATCAAATTGCGAGGCAAGGGCCTCACCAACTACAGCTCAAACAACCTTCTTGTTCTTCTTCTTTTGTGGACAATTTGTGGCAATATGTCCATACTTCTGATAGTGAAAACACTTCACTTTGGACATGTTGTGCTCCTTTCCATCTTCACCAGCCTCAGATTTGTAATGGAATTTATTCCCCTTCCCCTTCTTCGCCTTGGCAGCCAAAGCACAGTCCTCTTCATCATCATGCTTTGATGAAGAGCCATCTCTGGTGTTCCGCCTGAACTCCTCCTACACCAGATCTGACCACAGTCGTTCCAAATCCAAAAAAATTTCCCGTCCGTCAATAGAGTCTTCATACCTGTGCCAACTCTTAGGAATTTTTAGGAGAGCCAAACTCACCAAATCATCATCAGCGACAGTTATTCCTACACTCCCAAGCTCATCCCGACATTGGAAAAACTTTTTTAAGTATGCCAGAATAATGTCGTTCTTTTCCGTCTTGATCTTCCTAAGTTTATCTTTTACTGCCAATTTACTATGGCCCCTACTGCTTTGAAATAGATTCATCAAAGCCTACCACGTAGCATATGGTGTGGCTTTCCCATGGCGGCTCGAGACAGTGTGGT
This sequence comes from Pinus albicaulis, assembly GCA_034641835.2. NCBI lineage: Eukaryota > Viridiplantae > Streptophyta > Pinopsida > Pinales > Pinaceae > Pinus > Pinus albicaulis. The sequence continues at coordinate 96,847,992 of CM076572.1, read as the reverse complement.
CTCATACTCCCTCTAATAGGATCCTCCTCGCCCTTGCCATTTTATTTTGCCATGCATCAAGATTTGCAGCAACTGGTTTGGGAACATCTTTGTCAATGAATTCCTTCAAGCCATTGTCTTCGAGTACTGCTTCCATCCTATCCTTCCAAGCAATGTAGTTCGAGCTGCCCTCGAGTGCATACTCTAACCTCGAGCCATTGAAAGCCGTTTCAAGCTTGAATCAGCTGTAGCACCAAGAAAATCTTTCTGCAAATTCAAATTCTTTTCACCAACAAACTCATCTCCTCCTTCACTACTGCAATTTCATGTGCTCTGATACCATGTAGAAATTACAACACACGCTCTGATACCATGTAGAAAATTTATAACACAACTCTGATACCATGTAGAAATTATACATAATATATGTATGTCCTGGATTCTCCTGATCTAACAATAATATGCTACTGTTAAATACAGAATCGTTTCTACAAACTTTGCGGAATTTGAAACACAATCACCAATTACAATATCATGAAGAAAGATCAATCACACACAACACAAATAATTTTATCGGGGAAAGCTTATAGATAAAAACCCCACTATCTTCTATTATGTATTATATCATGGATCATGAAACAATTACATACAAAGATTTCATCCAAGAGCTCTCCGTACATGAGCTAACTGTCTCACACTGTCATACAAAAATTGGCAAGTTCCTTAGCCAATTTATTGTCTCCAAAGAGCCTGCCTCCATTGCGCAATCCCTGATGGTAAAGATCCATGAATGATGGATGCCTTTCCTGCCTTGACTGTGCAATCCTCAGAGGCACATCCAATGTGTGTGTGGTTGCATGTGTGCAACCAGATAATGTCACAACTGATAGTTTACTTCCCTTTCACCTAGAACTCAATTGGGTCTCCACTGGATATGACATGCATGCAACTAATAATAGTAAAAACATCAGTTGCATGTGAGACAACTGATTGTGAATTAATTAATAATTAATTCACTTGATCTCTCATTAGTGTATCTTTAGTTACAACTAGCACAACTGACTTTAACTCACTTAACTGAGTTAAACTGATTTACAACTTGCATTAAATAACGCACCACTGCACTTCGAACTCTTTTACAACTAGAATCACTCTTTTACAACTCAAGTCAACCTGCATGTCCCACCAACCAACCTCTTAACTCGAAATTCACTTAGCTAACTGATTTGGCACTTCAGTTAACTATTTCCGAGTCCACATTGAGAATAGATTACAATTTATTGTCCATCTATATTAAGGGATAATAAAGATAGACATGCATTCTATAAATAGAACTTGCACATACATCTATAAATAGACATACACCTAAAAATAACCTGTGTGGGCCCTGCCTAGTGTAGGTCCTTAATTTTCACTAGGATCAAGGATGTTGTTTCTGGATGTCAATTTCACTGTTTCTTGTTGCAAACTTCAACAATACTCAGCCCACAAGGGATCCTCTTGTCCTTCTCTCAATTCATTTTCTCATTATTGAGATAAGGGAGGGAAGGAGGAGTTCAAAATTATATATAAACAGGCCATTGGAAGAACAAAAATAAGAGGGGTAGAGTTATGTTGGAAAAATTGCTCCCTAAGAAATCATGCATTTCATCATAGAGAGAATTCTACCATCATTAAGAATTATCTTATCTTTTTTGAGAGAGAGGAATCTTGCATAAGAGATTGAAGAAAGGAATTCTATAATAGATCTGGCCTGAAATTATATAAAACATACTAATATGCCAGAAGAATAACACACCAAGTTATAAAAACTTCAGATATTTATTAATATCAATCCTGGAGGCAAGGCATCACCATATAACTACTCCTTAAGGATGGAGATCACTCCGCAAGCTAATGCATGTCAAACAAACAATACTCGACATGTCTCAATGGACAGTCTCTAGCCTCTATAGACTTCATACATGCAATATCATGGGTCTCGCAATACCATGCATCCAATATAATGGGCTTATCACATTATTCCCTAACTACTTGTGGTCCCTTGCATAATGTAGGTTAGCCACTTTATTTATTAACTATGTCCCATTTATTTATCATACTTACATTATCACATCACATTATTTCCTTGGGTACCTCTCTCTATAACCCATATTATCCACCCTAGGTATACTACATTACACCCCCCTTAAGCATGTTTTGTCCCTGAAATATGAGAAGAACACATATAATAAGATCTACTCAAAAAGAGTAGTCCACTAGTACCATGCACGTGCATCTATCCATCCAAGAGAAAGGTGAACACTCAATCTATTCAGTGCCTCGCTCGCTTGAGATGGAAGTGGGTTCTTGTAGTTCCTCTGTGTTGATGTGTTGTGGGTAGATAGTCGCACCTCTTTGTGTGTCTTCCAGAGGTTTTCGTCCTTGTTGCTAATTCTTTGCGACCTTGTTGGTTTTTGTCTTGTTGGGTGGTGTGGGTGGTGATATTGAAGTTTTAACTGATGGTGTATCTTTCTTCAATTCCCCACCTGGTGGAGCCTGAGTGGTATCGAGTTCCTTTTGTGTTACCTTCTTTTGTTTCTTGTCTTCCATTATTAATTCTAGCATAGACTCCTCATCTGATGTGTCAGTACATGTAGAGTTTTATGCTCAGGTCTCCTTGGACTCTACCTATTTACTGATGGAAATATCTTGCAATGTAATTTTCTTCTTTTTATACCAAAGCTTCAGGAATTTCTTTTGCACATTAATATTGACAGTACCAACAGATTCCATCCAAGGGTATCCCAAAACAACATCCACATTGTCTGTATCTGAAGTATACAAATCAGAATGCAACACATACATATCCATATAAGTTTTCAAATCCTTATAAATTTGAACATCCTCATTATCAACCTTTGTGTTTGCAATATGTTTTGTTGGAACTTGTAATTTTATTGTCAAATTAACATTGATAAAATTATGCTTGCAACTAGGATTGATAGACACAATAATCTTCTCTTTCTGAATGCATCCATGAAACTGTAATAAGGAGATACCAACATAAAATAACCCCTTATGTGTCTCAATATCCTGTCTTCTAGCATGAGACCATTTGTCCAAAAGGACTTTTTCAAATTCTTCATCAGAAAGTGCATGCATTTGATCATAGTTAAGTGAGTACACCGATATGGCAGTCTCGTCTTTGAAATAAAGCCATGGTCCAGATCGCCAAGATTTTGGGCATAATGAATTGCTATATTTTGGGTATTATTCAATAGCAGGACCATCATCTTTTCCTATAAAAACATTTTGCTAGAACCCTTAAAATAGAGTAAGGATTTTGAAGAAAATGAATTACTTTGGAAAACAATTAAAATGTGCATAACTTGGTCAGTATAACTCAAAATCCTTAATATAACCTGTTTTTGGAAATGGAATGGCCATTATGCATCTTCTTTTATGATTGGAATCACGAAATGGGCACTATGAGAACTCATATATGTGCTTCAACTATTCGGTCGTCACACAAATTAATGAAAAAAGCGTTTATTTTAAATCAGTGATGATTATTTATTTATTTTTATTTTTTTAATTAATTAATTAATTAATTAATTATTTTATTCATTTTTTATTTTATTTTTTATTTTTTATTTTTTATGGAAAACAACTGATTTTAAATCAGCGATATCTCCTTCATCCAGACTCTAATTTGACCGATTGTTTTTTTGAAATTGGGTATTTTTTCACAAGGAATTCACATATGTAATTTTTTTGGAAAACGTGGCACCAAAATTTTCAAATATGATCTGCAAACTCATCGCCCACTATTTTCCCCAAAAAAATCCCTGCAAAAAAGGAAAATCAGAAAAACTCTCTGCTTTGCCCAAGAAAGATCTTTGATACCACTTGTAATAGATTTGGCTTGAAAATATATAAAAAAATACTAATATGCTAGAAGAACAACACAATAAATGATAAAATCTTCAAATCTTTATTAATATCAAACTCTTGAGGTAGGGCATCATCATACAACTACTCCTTAAGGAAGGAGATCACTCCACAAGTTAATGTCTATCAATACAAAAAATACTCGACATGTCTCAATGGATAGTCTCTAGCCTCTATATAGGCTTCATACGTACAAGACCGTGGGTGTCTCGATACCATACATCCAATACAATGGGCTTATCACATTATTCCCTAACTACTTGTGGTCCCTTGCATAATGTGGGTTAGCCACTTTATTTATTAACTATGTCTCATTTATTTATCATCCTTACATTATTATATCACACCGTTTCCTTGCTTACCTCCCTCTATACCCCATATTATCCCCCCTGGTTATACTACAAGTTCCTTGTTGAGAGCTCTTGAGCACCCTTGCCCAAAGACCTCTCTTCAAGTGTTTGGATATCTCATATTGCAGCTCTTCTACCAGCAATCAATAAAGGGAATTATGTTCCTATGTCTTCTTGTTGATGTGTTTATGATTCGTCAAGCAATTTTAAGTTTTATTGTGTGTAATTTTAGTTTATGTATGTTTACGCATTGTTCTGATTGCTTTCAATGCTTAGTTTACCCATGCTTGTCCACTAACAACATCCAATTGTTTGTATCCTCTTTGTAGGTACAACCAAACTACAAAGAAAGGTGTTTTGGGACTCATGCTAAACAAAACACCAATTACAAAATGGTGACTCCACTAGTTGCCTTTCTTTGATCTAATTGGTTGTATGAAGGACCTTTCCCTCTGCATTTTCATTTAATTTTGCCTCTGTAATTTCTCTGGAATTTTGCAGGTCCCAGTCAAACTTGTTCCCTGCCCGAATAGAACCTGAATTCAACATTTCGAGCCAGTTGCGTGGTTATTCCCACAGACAGATGCACGGTAATGCATCTGTTCACAAAAAAACCCACACGAGTTACATAATGCCAAAAAATCATTGTAATTTTTTCTTTCCTGAGTGTTTTGGAAGCACCTAATGAAGTAACTACACTCTCGTGTTTTTTCACAGTTTACAACAATGATTAGTTACTTTACTAACCATTATTGTTAAGGTAATTGCTTTTTTTTTATAAAATTTACAACTCACATTACTTAACTAAGGGAAAGTAAGTGGCCCTAATCCACACATCATTTCTATTTTGTTTTTCTTAAATCAATCATCACACATAACTTAATTAGGAGAAGAGTAAGTAGTCCATTATCCATGCATCCTTTTTACTAACCAAAGATTTTCATTTTTTTACCAAAAATTTTAAAGGGATTAGGAGCAATTGTTAGTAAGAAAGGGAGTAACCCCTGCTTCCCTTGCATCTTTATGACTATCTTGGGCTTGCATCTGAAACCTTTCTTAAAGAACTCATTTTTTCCATCTCCCTATATGCTCACATAGTGAAATTAGGAAAGAAATAAGTGGTCCATCATCCACACATGATTTATTTTCTTGCAAGGCACAATCATAACCTAGCATAATTAGGGGAATTGTAACGGACCACTGCATTTCCACATTGCCTCACACTCTTGGATGCTCATATGTTCACTTGCACACACTTTCACTCCACACACTAAGCTCATATAAACTTTATACCAAAGGTATCCACCTTTTGGAATATTGATACTTAGTTTATTTTAAATATTGCACTGTCACACCCTAAGTGAATAAGCCTCTTCAAAAGAAAATTTAACACTTGAACACGTTAAATTCCCCATAAGGGTCACAAAATAATTGTAGTTTAGGTTAGGACCATGGGAGTAGGCATACCATAAGTCGTCGTGGTTACTTACATTCTGAAACATAGAAGTTGGTTTATAGGGTGCTTAAAATCCTTCATCATCCCACGAAAAATAATACCGGGTGTGTCAGAAACACAATTCAGAGGGGGTTCAGCTTCGATCCCAATGTGTGCAGTCCTATACGAGGCTACCCAACCTGTACAGTGCTTGGTATTGATGGTTGACTACCTAGAAGCTAAAGACTCGGCTGCCCCCATGGTACGAAGGTATCTGAGCGGCCAATATTAGGACATATTTCCCTATAGGTGGAGGTGTGGGAAGCACTCAAGGCTCTTCATTACCTTGTTTTATTCCTTTAGCTGCTAGAAATCATTGCCAAGTCTTCTGGGATGTTTCCTTAGTACCCACCAAAAAGGATATAATCACAAGGCCCAATTACTTGGAGAGTGGAAAGGACGCATAGGTCTTGTTGGCTTGTGGTTTTTATGAATGGATAAGGCAACATCAGAGTTAAGCAAATGAAGAGCAGGAGCGGAAAAATTGAAAGCCAAGCACTTCAAGCGCAGGTCGGGCGAACACCCCGCAGTCAAAAGAAGAAAGAGCTCTTACCACTAACCTTTTCGCATCACCAACCTCTCCTCTCAATGCACTTCACAAATCATAACATTTACCCTCTGCTTCTCATAACTAAACACTCTCGATTGCGATTTGCGGGTAGCCCACCTCCGTCATGCCACGTCATCTTCCACTCACCGCAAATCGCACTTCATAGCTTATGACACTTACCTCTCGTTTCTCATAACAAAACTCCCAATCTGCGATTTGCAGGCGCCCCCACCTTCGTCATGCAATGTCGCCTTTCCGCCATCGCAAATCGCACTTCGCAGCTTATAACACTTACCTCCCGTTTCCCATAACAAAAACTCCCGATTTGCGATATGCGATATGAGTTTGGGCCCCACCTCCTTGCCACATCACCTTCCATTCACCGCACTTCGTAGCTTATAACACTTACCTCCCATTTCCCATAACAAAAACTCCTGATTTGCGATATGCGATATGAGTTTGGGCCCCACCTCCTTGCCACATCACCTTCCATTCACCGCACTTCGCACATCGCATATCATAGCCTTTACCCCCACTGATCATAACAAAAACTTCCAATTTGTGATATGTGATATGGGCCCACCTCCTCCATGTCATCAAAGCCCATCCACTGCCTTTGTCCCACTCTTTTTAGCATTGACCATTCCGCTGTGTGTTAGTGTCGCGGGCCCCACTTTAAGCTCCGCCATTTCTCTCGCTAACTACACCATTACCTCTGCCATCTTCCCCTCATCACCGCTCCCTAGCACACATCCAACAGCTCATGATCTATTTCGGCCCCCCTTCACCTTCCGAAGGTTAACGCCCTAGGCACTGGTCTTTTGCAACTCAAGGTTGTCTCTAGGAGCTACAACATCTTTCTGGTGCCATTGCCAGGGATACAAATGAAGAAATCCTTTTCCTGGGAGATGAAATAAATTCCACCCTTCAGACAGGTCAGCAGGAAGGGTTGGGAGTTGCGTATTCCTCACCTTGGCGACTCCACTGTAAAATAGTCCTAATCAGAAGTAATCATGGCTTTAACTAGGCCTCACACCAAATTCAGATCCACAATCTACCCCCAACTCTAAATCGGATGGTTGTGCCGAGTTTCCTTTTGAACAAGTATGCCCCCTTGGCCCTCCTTCAGCCTCTAAATGATATTCTACAAGATTATCTAAAGCTCCTACCTCGTTTCACCGGGGAAGATAATACTTCTGCGATAGACATATTGAAAATTTCTGCGCATTTTCTGAGAATGTGAATGCAGAGCACTTAGATGTGGTGTTAAGGCTTTTCATCCAATCCTTGGATGGAGAAGCCTGGAAATGGTTAAAGTCTCTAGCCGACAACACATTCCACACTAGAGAAGAAATGGAAAATTTCTTCACATTAAAATGGGGAGAAAAAAGGGACCATGGATATGTTCTCACTGAGTTAAATGCTCTAAAGAAGGGACACAATGAGGATGTAACAAAATTCATCAAAAGGTTCAATAATCTCTATAATAATATTCCTGCTGAGATAAAGCCTCCCCAAGCAGCTGTTAATGTCGTCTTCACAGGAGCTTTCGAACTAGAGTTCGGGTTCACCCTAAGAGAAAGAAAATCCACATCTCTGGATTAGATCCAGACCGATGCATTGGAGGTAGAAGCAAACTTTGCCTCTACCGATAAATTTAAGAGGAAGAAAAAACATGAAGCCAGAAGGAAGAACAGGGAAGAGGCTTCTACTTTAAATAAGGAGAGGGAATCACAAGAGCATAGAATTGAAGAAATGAATAAGTTAATCAAAAAACTTTCCAATAAGTTGATTAAGCTTGAATTGGAGGCCAAAGATTCCCCTCCTTATCCCAACCAAATGATTCCTAACTAGGGTTTTAATCCTCAATATCGGAAGCCCCCTCTGCAGTTGTTGCAGTGGGATAGGAAGGAACAACAAGACCACATTCAACCTCCTCTATACTAGGAGGGAGAAGTGGAGGGACAGGTCGAGGAAGTCACAGACCATCAAGAGAATAAATTCCTCGCTTACTCTAATGATGAGGAGGGTGAATTCGTCCTACAAGGGGAGCAAGAAGAGAAGGAAGTCCCTCCAGAAGATCAAGATATTGACAATTACTGCTGGCAGTTCGTGGATTTCATGCAGGCTCAACTCCACAAGACGTATGACCTCATGTCCTCCAGAAAGATAACTCGAAGGAAAAAATAAAATGAAGAGTCAATATCAAGAGAACAAACCCCTTATAGCCCTACTAGTAAAGGGAAGAAGCCATTAGAAGAGTCAACCCCTCATAAGGCCACTGCATCCACTTCCACAAAGCAAGAATCTGATCATCCCAAAAATGAGAAGTCCTCATCTATACCCTTGAAACTGTCTGACCCTCCTAAAGAGCAGTTCAAAAAAGCCATTAGAGAAAAAGGGCCCACACCCTTTAATCTCCAAGAAGAACGACCCATGGTGGTTTTTGGACCGCATGTAGAAAACCAGTTCATAGCATATTATGGAGAAGAGGGAGGTGAGCTTACCCTCCATGAAGAAGGGGAAGAGATGGAGTGTTTCCCAGAGGACACCGCTAAAAATCAACACCAGTTTGGTGATTCGGAAATAGAGGTAGCAGAGCTTAATTGTCTAGATCCACAAGAACATTCTCAACAAGCAGTGTTTCCTTCAGAGATTAAAGACCAATCAGATTTGCATGATGAAGACCATCTCTCAAATTCTCTTTCAGTAGTACAACAGATTGCTGCAAATCATGTTCCTTCACTCGAAATTAATGAGAGTTTGGAGCTCCCTTGCAAGCTTCTGTGTGACAAAGAGAATGATAAAGAACACTCAGATCACTTGACTATCGTGGATAATGAGGAAAAACAATTGGTTCCCTCGTTGTCTGAAGAGAATCAGTTTCAACACACAAGAAAAGCAACAATTTGGATGAGGTTTGTGTTCCCGTTACAATTTTGCTAGAAGATCCTATGTTGCATGTTTACAATGATCCTTTAGTCAGTGTATTGAAGTCATCAGTAAAGGAAGAATATGATGTATGTATCAGGATGTTTGTCCTACCATGGTGAGGTAAAGTTAAAAATTGGTTTGAGAATCTTCCAGCTGCTAGCATGAGCAATTTTCTTCAATTCATGCAAGTTTTCCTAGGTCGATGGGTAACCATGGGAAATGTCTTTCTTATCATAGAAGAGTATGAACATTTAAAAAGGCAGCCAGGGGAGACAGTACAGTATTTTTTAGCCAGGTTCAATAAGGTTTATCATTCAATTCCTGTTGATATAAGGCCACCCCCAGGAGTACTCTATTGCACTACCCAAATGCATTTAATCCAGGGATGGCATTCCAAGTAAGAGAAAGGGACACTGTAACCCTTTAAGAAATGAAAAATGTTGCATTTGATGTGGAAGTGAACCTGTTGAATAGAGAGGCAAAGTTTAAAACAAAGGAAGAATTGATCCAGTTTGATTATTTACCTTTATGCATTAATTCATAAGATAAAATGAAAACATGTTCTGAGCTGTTTGAAGACATGGAGAAAACATGTGCAGTACCTAGTTGTGAGGTTGGATCGATTGGGTAAGAATATTCAAAAATAGGTCAAGTGTATCTTGATCCAGTGGCTATCTATATTGAGAAATTATTCATCACAAGGCCACCATACATTTCCAACATTTTTGTTGTTGTTCAGGTTTACCAAGCTCCTTGCAAGGAATATTGTGCTTGGAATTCCTATCAAATACCATTAACGAATTTGTTCTTGAGTTTGGTGAAAAATAGTGAAAGAACAAAGTTATTAGAGCAGTTGCTTGCCTGGTTACACTGGAATTATTGTATCATTTAGAATAGCAGTAATTCTAGCAGATTAAGGTAGGTAGGTGTGCAAATAAGCTCAGTACTATGAGCATATTTCCATTTTTAGTTTCAGATTTCTTTGCACTTTTCAAGTTCAAGAGTGTTTCAGATTTCAGTTTCAGCATGGTTTAGATTTCATCATTCAATATTTTCAGGGTGTGGCAGTGATTTCCGTTTTGATAGTTTGAAGTGCATAGCTCAGTTATAGTTTCAACTCAAATTTACGGTATGCATTTGTGACTCCATGCGCCCAATAGAACACAAGCAAGTGATATGTGAGTTCTCGACACACTCGAACGAGTGTGTCGCCCCCAATGGAGCCAATGTTGACTTGTGATTGTTATGAACGGATAAGGCAACATCAGAGTTAAGAAAATGAAGAGCGGGAGCGGTTAAAGTGAAAGCCAAGCACTTCAAGCACGGGTCGGGTAGACACCCCATAGTCAAAATAAGAAAGAGCTCTTACCACTAACCTTTTCGCATCACCAACCTCTCCGCTCAATGCACTTCACACTTCACAAATCATAGCATTTACCCTACGCTTCTCATAACTAAACACTCTCGATTGCGATTTGTGGGTGGCTCCACCTCTGTCATGCCACATCATCTTCCACTCACTGCACATTGCACATCGCACTTCGCAGCTTATAAAACATACCTCCCGTTTCTCATAACAAAACTCCCGATTTGCGATTTGCGGGCGGCCCCACCTCTGTCATGCCATGTCGCCTTTCCGCCATTGCAAAATTGCACTTCGTAGCTTATAACACTTACCTCCCGTTTCCCATAACAAAAACTCCCGATTTGCAATATGTGATATGAGTTTGGGCCCCACCTCCTTGCCACATCACCTTCCATTCACCGCACTTCTCACATCACATATCATAGCCTTTACTGCCACTGCTCATAACAAAAAATTCTGATTTGTGATATGCAATATGGGCCCACCTCCGCCATGTCATCAAAGCCCATCCACTTCCTTTGTCCCACTCTTTTCAGTGTTGAACATTCTACTGTGTGTTAGTGCCGCAGGCCCCACTTTAAGCTCTGCCATTTCTCCTGCTAAATCCACCATTACCTCTGCCATCTTCCCCTCATCTCCGCTCCCTAGCACACATCCGACGACTCATGATCTATTTCGGCCCCCTTCACCTTCTAAAGGTTAACGCCGAGGGGGGGGGGGGTCCGAAATGGCCAGTTTTGGAAACCGCTTCCGATGCTATGTGTTAGCCCACAGTGATTTCACACCCCCCAGCCCCCCAATCCAATCCCACAAACTGGGTAGGCCCCCCTCTGAAATTCGGTCTCTGGTTTTGCAAGTCAAGTGCGGCATGGGATTTTGGTGGGACAAATGCTACTATGGTGTGTTCAATTTTCCCAAGAACTCCACACTGAAGAGCTAGGCACGCGCAGCACGACTAGCCATTTCATAATGGTTAAGTGGAAATCACGAGAATGAGGGAGTGGAGGCTTTCCATAGCAGGTGGAATCATGTGATGGAAGCTAGACTGCCCACCTGTTCACAACCACTCCTCGCCGCCCCATTTTTAAGATTCCAGGATTTGGCCTCCATGGCCAATTATGATTTTTCTTTTACTATTTGATTATGATGTTTTGCTGGTGAAATCTCGATTTCACTCGATTCTGTTTTGATTTTTTGATTACGAGAGTGATTTCTTGATGCACGCTTTATGAGTTAGTTAAGATATTTTGATTTTCACATGTGTGGGTCAATCATGAATGATTACTCAATCGTAAACCCTCAAGGAGAACTCTATATGTAGAGAGTTCAGAGATGAAATAAAGGTTCGGAAATTTTGGAGAATTTTTGCTGTAGTTCTGTATGACTGTGCTCTTTATGCTCTGAGACACATATTTGGGAGAGTTGTTTTGAACATAATATGATACAATGCTATTTTTTTGGATTCCAGATGGAGAAATGAGTAGTATGTATTTGTATTCTCTTGTTTATCAGTCATCTCCTGTTTATGTATAATCATATTTCAATGTTCTACTACTTCGATGATTCATGTATGTAGCTGCTGGTGGTATGCATTTTTATTCATGAATTTGTGTATGAATAATGCTCATGTCTTAAACTTGTTGTGCCCCCTTGATTCGCGCTCCACGAATCTCTATTTCTGGTCACATTCCACTTACATCTGCTTCCTCTGAGTTCACGGGAGATAGATTCTTAAGACTTTTAAGCCTGTCTCTCGCGGGTTCCTCCTCCGTTCCTTCTCAACACCTTTGCATATTTTGAAAGCCTCTGCTCATTGTTTCATACTTGGCTCATTTGAAAAGCCACCGAGCCATATACCTCTTGAGCCCTCTCGCAGTATAAGGTAATTCACATGAATCAGACTCCAAAGTCTTCACCATTCCTGAACCACCACAACCATTATTCTCTTTATCCATATTATGTCAGAGGCACCCCTTAAAATTGTCTACATCTAACCTCTAATTTCAAGATGTCCTAGGCACTGGTATTTTGCAACTCAAGGTTGTCTCTAGGAGCTACAACAGTTCTTATATGATTTTTAACATACGCAAACAAAAAAAATATTTTTTTAATTATTAATCGATCACATATTATAACTTAAGGGTAAAATAATCATTTATTTTTCACTTTGTTTTATGTATGTGATTTATTTTCTTTGATACATATCCTCCCCTCGCCCATAAGTATCATACCCCATTTTTACACCATAGGGGACCCAACAATTCCCTGTCATTCTAGGCGCTTTCAAAACCTCCCTCCTTTACCAAGAGGTGTGCTCGGTCCCTTGCCATTTAGGCGTAGAAGACACCATACAACCACTATTATTGGAGAAACCTTGGTCGGACCCCTCCCCATCAAGGTACCCCTTTCATGGCCCCTCAGGGGGTTCCACTCACCACCCCTCAGGGGATCCCACACGTTACCACCCCCCCCCCCCATCATGAAGTCCATCTCATACTTCCACACAAGGATCCCCTTCACACACTATTTTTCAAAATTGTTTTACAAAGGCGAACAATCCCAAAATCCCATTTATTACTTCCTTAAATCTTCCATACTTAAGAAATATCACCAATGACCCATTACTCATAGCCCAAATTGGCCCCTATGCCAACTAAGTTACCCTTGGATATACCAAAATTCGAAGGGAAACATGGGGAAGATCTAGGAAACCATATAATGACCTTTCATTTATGTAACTCATCAATAGCATCACAAATGATTCAATTCACCTATGTTTATTCCAATGCACCCTCATCGAACCTATAGCGCAATGGTATGTGAGCGAGCCCTCAGGTTCCCATGGAAGCTTTGACTCTCTAGCTAGGTCATTTATCACCTTTTTCCAGCTCCCAATTCGCCATGATACTGGGTTATAGCTACTCACCCATTTCAGGAAATCAACTACCACTCAAATCTCAGATCACGTTCATGAATGGTGGAAATTTTGTAGCCTCTAAAGGTAAATGTAACCGAGGATCTTCTCCTTGACCTATTTCTAAAATCTCTTGTGCCAATAATCTCAAAAGATGTGGCCATCATGTTGCCACGAAATGAAGAAGAGGTTATTAGCAAAGCTCAACAATTTGAGCTTATCTACACCCAATCAGGGTACCTCTATTAAGTTTTACCAGATGCCCCTCACCTACAGTCTTTTAGACAAGAGAAACTCTGAGCATCAAACTCTACAGACAATTTGATTGGAAACATCAACCAAAATCAGCCCATGAACTCTTTCCCACAATCTGGAAATGTCTACAGTGGATGAACCAATTATCAGTCATATGGTGCTCCACCTACAGTCCAAAACTAACCCAACGTGGGATTTTACCCTAATCCACCCATGTCATTTCAATACCCTACCATTCATAGTAATCAACACCCTGCCATGCAGAGTGTTCAATACCCTACACATAATGCAGAGGCAATTTCCACCTCCCAAAGCACTTACGCCAACCCAGGACAAGGGAACCGGTAGTTCACTTTTACAACACTCCAACCAAATAACCCACCAACACAATCTAATGTAGGGGTTAGTTTTGTGCAACCTTCCTTCTCACAACAACAACAATATTTTGAAAGGATGAATACAATAAACCCACCTAATGCCACTAAGAAGAAAGGAAAGAACAAACTAAAAGGCAAGCCTAAGCAGGGGGGAACTAACTAACAATAACCTTCATAGGAAATGGTTGGGGGAAATCCCCCTAACTGAAACCAAAACCAAGGTCAGACCAAAGACAACCCACACAATCCAAACAAGAATGTTGGTCTAAGGAATAATCATGCTTCTACTACTTATGGGGAGTATGGCCATTACACCCACCATTGCCATCAAGTCTCCAAGTTAAAAAGGATGAAAGAAGCTAGGGGTAAGGGAGGACCAAACCAAAAAATTGTTGTCATGCAAAACCCTTTCCCACACTAGGGGGTAGTGAACACACAATATGAACAAGCCCCCCAACATTATTCAAATCCATCTAGAAGCAGTGCCAAAGATCCCACCAAACTCGATATTTACATGGTTGGAGAAGACATTCTCTTGCAAACGCGGAATACGGATTACGGGACCCCTCCATATACCAACCATTCCTCATAAAATACTACTACAGCTACGACACCTTTGATGTTACCTTGAACCCTATAGAAACCATCCCACATATGGTCAAGGGACCACTACATCGAAAAAGACATAATTCAAAATCCGCTCATAGTTATAACATCGTTGATGATTTAGCTCAGTCTCCATCCATTATGTCGACAATGGAGGTTTTGCAAACATTCCCAACCCAACGAAAAATCCCTTCTTTTCGCATTAGGCCCTATCGACCCTATTGATTCATGTATGATGGCTTTTGATTTGGATAATGCTACACCACGCCTTCCCTCGTTATTCGATTTCCAAATCCTGGTCACCATCCAGAATATTGCCATTCATTGGTGCATCATCGACGAGGGGGCATCCACCTGTATCATGTCAAAATATTTTTGACAGAAACTTGGATCCCCTCAAATAACTACTTCACCCATAACACTCAAAGCATATGATGGGCACCCCTCAGTCCCCACAGGACTTTTCCAGAACATACCAATAGAGCTTGTTGACAAAACAATTCTTATTGACATATAAGTCCTTGACGCACAACTAGACTATAATATCTTGTTGGGTCGTAGCTATATGTATGTCATGACAATAATGGCATCTTCCATGTTTCACATTATGATGTTCCCTCGTGTTGGGAAGATCATCACAATTGACCAATTCACATACTACAAGAAAATGGAATCAAGCACCCCTGATGGCATGTTACTCCTCGTAGGACCCCACAGATATTTGGTCCCATCCTTTACCGAAGTTGGTCCAAGGATGTCCACGGCCTTATCTCTCCTTGGTACATACCCTATTGATGCACCTTTGATTGAGTTAGCGCCTACATCCCTAGTGTGTATGATGAACTCATCTAACACACCACAGCCTCAAAAACCAGTTTAAGACACACCTAGTACCACAGCTACCAGATATACGTTCTTACCATATGTTACCACTTAGACTCCATTCTTATATCCCCCACCCGGTTTTGTCTTGCACCAAGTCATGGAAACTCTAACATTGCCAAATATGGCTCTTCTGATACCCGTCTAGTATCTGGCCCCATAGGCCATGTTAGAAAACTCAGATATCACCTCAATGGGCACCATTACTATAGCCAACCCTCAGGAAACCACCCCAAACTGAGCTACACCTACGTCAACACCAACATGTACCAACAAAAGGGAGAAGCAAAAAGGGAAGAAGGTTGAAACCGTACCCACTTCCTCATGAAGGGTACCACCACCCTGTGCATTATGAAAAGTAGCAGGGAACTCTACCAACCTGTGCCCCGAGTTAGAAGAGTTAAAATCTCTTCTCCATGCCCCAACAACATCAGTAGCCCCACCTCCACCTTCAGGAGAAAAGGCCACACCAACACATAATAAGGCATTACCCACTAACCACCCATGCGTTATAATGAGTATAGACATTATACACATCATTGTCCCGAAATCCCTTAATATCAAGATGCATTGGGAACTCTCTCCCAAACCAAAGTCGAGAAACCATCGTTTCCCATTGCGCCAGTGGCGAACTATGGGTCCAAAACTATTTTTTGCGTCTTTGAGGAAGAAGCTCCATGGCCAATCCATCCTTTTGCCCACTGAGATTCTGCCTCGTATGCACCATTAGTCTCCGGTAGGATGAAAAACCCGAAAATAATGTCAAAACCCTCCCACACTTGCTCCCTATGCAACACACTGGGTCATTTGATCAACAAATGCCATGAGTTGAGAAAAATCAAAGATGTTTTTCTCACAGTGGTCCACCTACCTCGACCGAATCGCTCAAACCATCTCGGTGAAAGTGCAATCATTGTTGAATTTTATCTCAAGTTCATCACACGTAGAACTGTCAGTACGTCTCACGATTTCGAGCAACAAAAGAAACTTTGCAACAACCTAATAATGAGACCCCAAATCCTCCCACAAATGCTTAGATTTAAAGGTATCTCACACCATTAAATTCCCCACCTCCCGACACCGATCACTTATCTTCATCACAGAAAACATGAAAGGTTGTTTCCCACACTATTTACACCATCAACAAAGACCCCATAATGCATTTGTGCACCATTTGTACAAGTAGTTTTCATAGTTCGATGACATGTCCAATGTTACAAACATTTAAATAGCTTAGCATTATGCACCCTCTTCTATAGGAAACCCCTGAAAATTTGATCTGAATATGGGAAAACTTATTAATGCTATGAAAGCTCCCTCATCAGTATTAAAAATTTGTTTCTTATGTGCATAGGAATCTTACTGAACTTCCACATTATCACAATAATTTCTTTTTGTTGTCTTTCAATGTGTAATTCCATGAAAAAATTATAGACATGAAAAAGTTAAGCACATGAAAGGAAAATACATCATACAACAAGACACAATCCATTTGATAAAGGAGTTCGTCCCTCTTGGGCTACATCTCCATCAATCAACTCTAAGGCATGATTCATTGTTATTATGCTCCAAATTCAAAATGAAGAGTACATCAATGTGCTGAACTGAAATGGTAAGTTTCTCCTAAAAAGAAACAACTCCTGCAAAGTCCCTTTACCATACACTTACTGACTATAGTCAAGCCTGAAACTATTAGCAACACATGGGTATCTTACCAAGATCCCTTACTCAAATATGAAAGAGCATCAAATTTGTACTTCAATAAATATAAGTACATCAACAATCTTTTTATCTAAAACACATAAAGGGAAAAGATCAGAAAAATGCTACAACACTACTGTGAAGGCTGTTGTTGCAAACATATGGAGGCTGGAAGATCCCCGCAAGATCATCTCCATCTCAAAATCCTCCAAGAACTAGCTCATCATTTGAATGATCCATACACCCTCCTAGTTCAACTTGCAATTTGAACTTGATGATCTGCTCTAAATAGAAAACAAAAGCTACCAATGGATTCAGATCATCCGTAAACCCTCGAGTAGCCTCTTTTGGTTCTTCAATTGGTCTACAGGTCCTCTAGGCATGACCTTCCCTCCTAGTGGCCCTGGGCATCTTTAATCTTCAAGTCAAGAAAACACCATCAAGAAATTCTCCTTTTCCTCTAAAACCTATTCCAATGAGTCCAAAATGCCCAAATATGGCTACCTAGCCTCTTCCTGTACTCAATTTGGTCGAAAACTACCCAAGTTATGACATCTGACAGTTTCTCCTAGAAAACCTCCACCAAATCTGGCAGACTGGAGTTAATTTAGCAAATTCCACCGAAGTTGGCACGCCTCCAAAAACTCCGCCTAATTAAACTCTGAGTAAATTAGTGATAATTGTGGTTAGGGACGGTGGTTAAGTGCGATTAGTGCGCTAATGGTGTGTTTAGCGCTGCGCTTCACCCTTTGGTTATGCGCTATGGTCATATGGCATGAGGGCTGGCCCCTTTTTTCCCTGCCACATTCAATTTGAAAAATTAAATATGTCTGCGGGCATAGTGGTAGACAGTGATGCTTGTGTGCGGGAGGTTGCAGGGTCGAGCCCCAATGCCTCCACAAAATTTTATCATGCCAAATAAATCTGATCAGCCTTCAACCTTAGCCAAACTTTCAGTCTTAGAGGGGCACGTGGCAAACTCCAGGCTAGCCATGTGTCAGCTTCTTATTGGCTTGCCAATAGCCAGTAACATTTCGCCAACACATTATAAATTGACCAATCTAAAGAAGACAAGTGTGAGCACCTCAGCGGCCCTCCTGGGGAATATTCCCTGGAATATACCTTTTGCTGACTAGGCTGTATGGATGCTTAGTCAACATTCTGTCCAAATTTTGCATGTTCTGCACTACTGTCAGCGGGCTCTAACTCCTTCGTATGGAGTCGGTTTTTGACGAAACGAATTGCGTCAGAAACCGGGTGACGAGCCGGTCACATTCATTCAGGTTCCACACCTTTCTGAACACTTTGAAATTTGAACAAATTTTTTCCCCTAAATCAGATTCTGATCACACCTTCCCATTGACATGCTTTTGGACCCACAAAAGCTGGTTATCTCTGAGAGCTCAATACTCTTATGTATCCCAAGTTCTATCATATTGATTCTACGTGGATAAATAATCACGACAACCACTTCGGTTACTAACATTCCTTGCCTTGCCAATGGCTTGGCTCTTCAACCATTGTTCTCCTTTTGCTACTGACCCAAATCCAACACGTTGTCTGATATAACTCTTTTTTTGAACCAATGTGATTCCTCTGTGCTTGGAAAGTTGCCTTGCCTTCCCACTGAGAATTATTTTCCTCCTTAGCATACACATTCATTCCATGCAAGATTCTCTTTTGGAAACCACTTTTTCCAATAAGCTCATCTAAGTGAACTACAACAATGAATTCAAATATCAGTACTAACAAGAAAATAAATGACCATTATTTTACCTCCAGGGTTCCAAATTCCACATCTGGAAGAATGCATTCGCCATCTCCTTCTATTCTTGGCGTCAACACTTAAACGGTCTACAATGGCTGCAAACTCTTTCTGGCTGAAATTTCTTAGACTTATTGTCACAAAAACAACCATCAGTCTGAAAAACACATCATGCAAGAAACATAACTTGACGACATATCCTCTTGCGCCTAAAAAAGCAACAAATTTCACATCATGTGAACATCGCCATGTACTCTCACATCTTGGTGTAAAACATCGACCAAACACAAGTCGAAAAAACATGCCTCTTCAAACAACTGACTCACAAGTCAAGCATAATGATACATAATGATTTAACGATTCTTTTCCCAAACAAAAAGAATTTCACATTTCATGAAAACACTTCATCAAAATATCAAAATATCCCTTTCACATTTGGAGACAAAATCAAATGTTCCAAGTCGATATGACATGCATGTACACACAATCGACCAACACAAGTCGACACTCATGCATGTTCAAACACAATGAAATCATCAAAATTCCACTATTCATACACACATCTCTTATGCATGTATATGATTCCTCAATTCTCTCACATAAGTAAAATCATGGTACAAGAACCACATTCATATGTACATGTACTCAAAGAGCGGAAATAAACAAATTTTGTTGCAATAAAGTGAGTCAACATACTCCACTTTCAATCAACTTCTTGGCGTAAACATGCAACATGCAATGTAAAAGAACAAACCATTTCAGTGGCTTCTATCCAGAGAACCAAACAGGTACAAGCTCTGGATGCAAAGTCCAACATCTTGCTTCTTCATGTCCTCTTTTGTGATAGTAGGTACATGATACCCAATCGCTGTCATCGAAAGACCATTATTCTGGTACAACATACCCCAAGCCTTCATGCTTAGGCCTTTCTTTCACCTCTACTGGGTTCTTGATGCCTTGATGATTTACATTAAGACCCAAGCCTTCTTGGTATCCCATCTTTTCCAAGATCTTTGACCCAATCCCTTTGTTGTGTCTTTCAAAGGCTGCAAAATAATTTTCATCAATATATGCATATAAATAAGAAGCATATGCATGCTCACCATTTTTCCAATCTCTTGATTGAGACACAAAGATTGTTTCATACTCCTTCTGAATTCTCAAAGTGTTCTCTAGGAATCATTTGTATTCTTCTTTCAGCTCCTCAACATAAGGTGTCGATTGAACCTCTTCCACATCATGTGGACAGGAAGCACAAGTATGTCCATCTTCCATCTTAGAAGGATTTTCTACATCATAAAATTGCATCAAATTTGTAGAAAACAAAGAAGTTTACGACGAAGATGGTGGTGAAACACCATTCTTTTTACCTTCTTCCCTTGTGAAACTTGTACGCTCTTCTCCTTGAGATATGCTCTTCGGAGCCTCAAAACTCTCTAGAGGTGAAACTTGAGGTGGAGCTTGTGGAAACCCTAGCCTCCTTCTCCTTGTTCCTACTTGGGAAGTTATACCAACAAGTTTCCCTTCTCCTCTCTGAAGCTTCAACCTGGTAAGCATTTTCACCTTACAAATAGACAACCCTCTTTGCACAAATCAACACAAGAAACAATGAAAATGATGCTCTGATACCAACTTGATCTGAATATGGGAAAACTTGTTAATGTTATGCAAGCTCCCTCATCAGTATTAAAAATGTGTTTCTTATGTGCACAAGAATCTTACGGAGCTTTCAGATTATCACAAGAATTTCTTTTTGTTGTCTTTCAATGTGTAATTCTATTGAAAAGTTAAGCACATGAAAGGAAAATACATCATACAGTAAGACACAAGCCATTTGATGAAGGATATCGCCCCGCCTAGCTACATCTCCTTCAATCAACTCTAAGGCATGATTCATTGTTATTGTGCTCCAAATTCAAAATGAAGAGTACATCAATGTGTTGAACTGAAATGGTAAGTTTCTCCTAAAAAGAAACAACACCTGCAAAGTCCCTTTTCCATACACTTACTGACTATAGTCAAGCTTGAAACTATTGGCAACACATGGGTATCTTACAAAGATCCCTTACTCAAATATGAAAGAGCATCAAAATTGTACTTCAATAACTGTAAGTACATCAACAATATTTTTCTCTAAAACACATAAAGAGAAAAGATGAGAAAAATGATACAACACTGCTGCAAACGCTGTTGCTACAAACATATGGAGGTTGGAAGATCCTTGCAAGATCATCTCCATCTCAAAATCCTCTAAGAATAGGCTCAACATCTGAATGATCCATATACCCTCTTGGTTTAACCTGTAATTTTAACTTGAATTTGTACTCTGAACAGAAAACAAAAGTTACCAATGGATTCATAACATCCATAAACCCATGAATAGCCTCTTCTGGTTCTTCAATTGGCCTATAGGTCCTCTACGCATGGCCTCCCCACCTGGTGGCCCTGGGCATCTTTAATCTTCAAGTGGAGAAAACATCATCAAGAAGTGATCCTCTGCCTCTGAAACCTATTCCAATGAGTCCATAAAGCCCAAAAATGGCTACCTAGCCTCTTCCTGTACTCAATTTGGTCGAAAACTACCCAAGTTATGACATCTGACAATTTCTCCTAGAAAACCTCCACCAAATCTGCCAGATTGGAGTTACTTTAGCAAATTATGCCGAAGTTGGTGCTCCTCCAAAAACTCCGCCTAATTAAACTTTCGAGTTAATTAGTGCTAATCGTGGTTAGGGGTGGTGGTTAAGCATGATTAGCGTGCTAATGGAACGTTTAGCATTGCGCTTTGCCCTCTGATTATGTGCTATGGTCATATGGCATGAGGGTTGGCCCCTTTTTCCCTGCCGCATTCAATTTGAAAACTTAAATATGTCCACCGCCCATAGTCTATTAAAACTCATGGTGCAGGCGTAGTGGTAGGACGTGGTGCTTATGTGCAGGAGGTCCCGGGGTCGAGCCCCAGCGCCTCCACAAAATTTTATCCTGCCAAATAAATCCGATCAGCTTTCGACCTTAGCCACACTTTCGGTCTTGAGAGAGGAACGTGGTGGCCTCCGGGCTAGCCACATGTCAACTTCTTATTGCCTTACCAATAGCAAATAACATTTTTCTAACGCATCATAAATTGACCAATCTGAAGAAGACAAGTGTTAGAACCTGAACATCCCTCTTGGGGAATATTCCCTGGAATATACCTTTTGCTGACTGGGTTGTATGGATACATATTCAGCATCCTTATCAGCATTCTGTCCAAATTTTTCCTATTCTGTACGATGGTCAGTGGGCTCTAAATTTTTCATACAAAGTCGGTTTTCGACGAAATGAATTGCGGCAGAATCAGGGCGACGAGCCAGTCGTGTTCATTCAGGTTCCACACCTTTCTAAACACTTTGAATTTTGAGCAAATTTTTTCCCCTGATTCAGATTCTGATCAACACTCCTACCTTATAGAAGATGATGCCCTAAATCCCAGGACATCCACCTTATCTAGGGAACCTTCTTCCACTCACCATCAAGAGACCATTGAGGATATTCTCCCACCAACCAATGTTTATGACACACAACATCATATTTGATTAATTTCCTCAACCATATTAACCTTAGATTCATGCCATTTGCTCATCATTTTTTGGTTTAGATACTACTTCGCCCATCGTGAAAGTAGTATCACCCTTGATTTTGCAGACCTACCCAATCTACACATTGTCAACATCATTGGGTTCCATAACAACAACCAACGAATCAATATCTTGTGTGTCAACCAACACTACTAGATCCCAATACCATCTCATGACCTCCAACAACCCCTTGCACCTTTAAACCATATTTTTCATTCGAATTAAGATATATTAGAGGCCATGACAGAGCCTGAATTCCCATGGGATTCCATGCATCACCGATCTTTCTTTTTATCCAAGAAAGCATTCGCTCCTACTAATGCGCCAAGCCACAATATTTGCATAGTAGAAACAAAAGAGTTTCTGTGCCCAAGACAGGTAGACTAGTTTGAAAATCCCATTCCTATACCAGATACATTTGAGGAATGGAATGTCAAATATATCACCTACCATCAAGATAGATATCTCCACTAAACCTGGCATAGTCAAGGAAATCACGATAGGGGAACCGTTCTCCCTAAGATAGGTTGACTCATATAAAGCCCTGTTTCGAGAATATAGGGACATCTTTGCATGGTATTACTCATAGATGTCAGGAATTAGTCCCAACATCATGGAACACCACTTTGATATGTGGCTCGATGCTCACCTCGTCAGGTAGAAGCAACGAAATATCCACCCCTCGAAAGCAGTTACAAAGCATGCAAGGAAAGGCCAATTTCTTGTGTCGCTTTGTCCTAGATTACGCCACATGTGGGCATGGTTTCTTACACCTCCTTCATCAAGATATTCTCTTCCACTGGGATGATGAATCCCAAAAATCATTCAAGGCCCTGAAATACACACTACCATAGGTGCCCCTGATTAGCTCCCCTGACTATACCTTATACTTGTCATCTTCAAAAGTAGCCATAACAGGGGTATTGGTACAAGAAGGAGATGTCAATCGTGAACATGTCATTTACTACATAAGCAAGAACCTCTCCAGGCCTGCATTAAAATATGAGCGAGCAAAGAAAACCAACTTAGCACTCGTACATTCAATACAAAAGCTTCTGCACCACACATCATGCGAACCACTACTGTAGTTGCAAACATTTATCCCATGCGCTACTTTCTTACTTGCCATATGGTGAACCAAAAATAGGCTTAGTGGGTAGTTATTTTGCAAGAACTCAACTTACAATTTTCTTCCCCCGAAATCAAGAAAGCCTTAATCCTTGTTGATTTCATCGCAGACCTCCTCATAGAATCCCAAGGGTCTTCGATCAATGACTCTTTCCTGAATGAACATTTCTTCACCATATCTACTTGATGATCCTTGGTACGATGATATTATACTCTTCCTCTGAACCCAAAATTTCAACCGTCAGCTCACTCATGACAATCATCGGCGCATTCGCCATCAAGCAACCTATTACCTCCTTATGGGGGACATACTATACCATTGTGGCATTGATACGATCCTTAGACGATGCCTTACCCTCGAGGAAGTTGAATAAGTATTAAATGATTGTCATAGTGGAGCCTGTGGTAGCCACCTATTTAGGATGGCCACTACCTAGAAAATTCTCCGTGCAGGTTATTTATGGCCCACTTTGTTTTGCGACTGTATCCAAGCAGTCAAACGATGTGAAAATTTCCAACTATATGCTCAAAAATCACGAGCCCCACCAGTTCCCCTGCATATAATCATCGTCATTGGCCCCTTTTGCAAATGGGGCATCAATTTTATGACTTGCAACCCCTAGTCACAAGGTGGTCATAAGTACATTGTGGTTGTTGTTGATTACTTTACCAAATGGGATGAAACCATGCCCACATATAACAACATCTTCAATACTGCTGCAAGGCTCTTCTTTAACCATGTTGTTGAAGAGGTTAATCCCCTCTGCGGACAGAGGTGATCCCTACTAGCCCAGATCGGGTCTAGCAACAATCAAACACGCTACAGTGCAGGTTCCTAATTGAAAATAAACGGACTTGCGAGGAAGGCTTACCTGGAATCCAACACTGTCGTTTGTAGAAGAGGCGGTACTCCCGTTCCTTTGCCCTGGCAGATCACAATCCTCACGATATCCGTGATCGGACACCTGCACATGCAAGAAACAACACAAACGCAAGCATAAAATCCAGTATATACAACTATATGTCAGTCGAAGAGGACATAACTCATGAACATAATCAAGAACAAGAGTGGAACCATAACCAATAGTCGCTTATCATTAATGAGTCAAAAGAAGAATACAACCATAGCTTCGACGCAGCACTTTCCTTTGGCGGGTTGTCAACAAAACATGTCTCGATAAAGCCTGTCAAGGATGGGCCAAGCCTCTCTCTCCGGATACTTGGCAATAGTCTCCTTGCTTGGATTTGGCCTTAAGGGAATCAAGAAGGCTCTTGCAGCATAAGGATGTGAAAGCTCTTGGGAACTAGCTTGCAAAGGAGATGGGCAAGCTTTTATAGATGGAGGAAGGGGAGTTGGGATCCCTATAATTATGGGATTGGCCCTATCATTAAGGAAGCTTCCATGAGAGGTGGCAAACCACTCCCTCTCTATGGAAATCCGTAGCCAAACCTCCCAACTCAAGATAGATATCAGTCTAGGAATCTGTTAGGCCGAAACTTCCGCCATTTATTTTTAAAAAACACCTCTTAATATGGTTGGAGCGGGTGCGGCTCTATGACAGAGCGCCAATTGGCGCGCCCTCTTTTGAGGATTTGCCCCCTTGGCGCGAGGGCTGGACTGTGGAACCGCGCCAATGGAAAAAGAGCTATTTTTAGGGTTTTTGGCAGGGAGATGTCTTTTAGGGCGATGAAAGCTCATCTTCAGAGGGATGCAATGAAATTATTTTCAAGTCTTGTCTCTGCTCACAGGTCACGGAATGTGCCCTCCAATGTGCAGGACGGGGAATGGTAGGGACGATGACAAATTGTTGTGTAACAGATGCCCCCTAAAGCATGAGGCCCGAGAGAGGGAGAGGGGTGAAATGCTTTACGAGAACATGCCCAACTGGAAACTCCGCCGTCGGAAAACCTGCACGAAGAAATACAGCTGATATCTCAGATATATGATATCTATGCGGTATGGGCGCAGCCATCCATAACAGAGTATACAATAATCGAGATCCAAGGCATGGACACAGCCATCCAGAGAGGATCGATAAATAGATTCAAGTATGGTCGCAGCCATCCAGTAAGTGAGTCATGTAATCAATCATAATAATCCACAAAATCGCAGCCTGGATTACAACAGACACAATCCAGGGTCTTGCGCTCCATCTCGACCCGAACAAAGTACAAGTTCAAGCATGTGAATATGTGAGCTGAAGTCGAACATGCAAGAACATCGTATGATTACCAGCCAATAATGAAAGCCGTTAACAGACGCGAGAGGTACCACCAATAATGACAATGGCACTCAAGGTACTATAGGTACAATCTACGGCATGTGAATCAATGAGCTGGCGTCGAACACCCGTAGAATCACTCGATCAGAGGCCAATGATGAAAACCTCACATCGAATGCGACGAACCTGCCATTGAGGCATGCATGCTCCAAGGTACCATAAGGGAGTCTCTAGACCAGCTTCCCGGATAATGAGCTGAAGTCGACAGGAAGTGACCTTGATCGAAGGTGGGCCATAATGTTTCCCACATCATCGACACGAGACAGAGGAACATGATGTTTTTTGTGAATCAGGATCATATGAGCAACCGTGAGGAGCTGCTGATTGTTTGCGTAGGTCACCTCTCTGAAATCATATAACTAAGACAATAGTGGATTTGGCAGTATTTGACATCAACGGATTAGAGGTCATGGTGATGAGGCAATGAGCAGATGAGAGGTCAAAAGGGATTATCCAAACCCACGGAGGAAAGTGAAGAACGAGATGAGATGTCCCCAACCCGACACGAATGCAGATAAGTGCCATGTTCAAGAGCGACATACTACCGACACAACAATGACGCTGGTTCCATTTTTCCCCACCATTTCGGTGAGTACCTCTTTATTTTTACACAAGCTTGAAGAGGATACCATATGCTTGTCATATAAATCCGTCCTTCGGACGAATCCATCCTAGTACATTTAACGAGCCCTAGGAAGGAGCGACTCGAATATCTTCATCACGACTAAATCCAATGTCATCAAGGTTTAACGAGTCTGACAAAGGAAGAACTCGACGTCTTTTCATGTTTAGAGAGTTTGAAAAGACAACGGAAAAGTAAACGGTCCCTTTTCGTAAATAGTTCCTCAGATCTGAAAAGGTAGAAAACTATGTCTGAGAAAACCTCCTAGTCGCAATAGGCTAGGGTATTCCTTTTTCGTAAGTAATCTATCCCAGCCCGAAAAAGGGGTAAACGTATACTGGGTAGATGTCGTTTCGTGTCCACTTTAACGAGATCGAAACGATAAGGAACTCGGCAATCTTTTCATGTTTAGAGAGTAAAAAAAGAGCTGAAAGATGACTCCTCCTGAAGGAACGAGTGGTATTAAGGGAAGCAACTGGTTCCGGTAATGGTGGAACTGCTCAGAACAAATAAAAGTTAAGAGTTTGGCTAATCAAGACCACTCATCGCAGTGGTTCCTCAGGAACGGGAAAAACAACCAAGTGAAGGCATATGATCAGCCAGGCAGATAGTGACGATGGCATGAGAAAACCAAGGCTCATATGGCAAAAACAGGCTGATAAAATGGCAATCACAAGAGGTAAAATGGGAAAGGTTTCATTTTTACACAAGCTTGAAATCAGGAAACTCTGCTTGAAGTTGGTTTCATTTTTACACAAGCTTGAAACAAAGATAAACTATGCTTGAAACCGGTTTCATTTTTACACAAGCTTGAAACGGAAACAAACTATGCTTGAAAAAGTAAGCATGCCCCCAGCATGGTGACTCAATTCGAGGTACATGCCCCCCAAGCTTCAATCCATGCACCTGAGTAACCAGATGGAGTGAAGGTTCAAGTTACGAGATCTAAGAAAGACTCGACTGGGATTTTACGAGATCTAAACAATGACTCGAATTGAACAGGAACGTGTTTGATTATTTTAACGAGGTTGACACATTAAAAGAACTATCCTCAGGACACCTTGTTTCATGGTTTAAGGAGCTTGACACAAGATAAGGAAACTCTGCTCCGACGAGCTTGTTTCATTTTTTAAGGAGCTTGACACAGGAAAAGAACCATGCTCCGACTAGACCTGGTTTCATTTTTTAAGGAGCCTGACACAGGAAAAGAACCATGCTCCGACAACCTCATCATAATGAATGATAAGGCATCGCTTCCAAGAGTTCCACTCCCGATGGAAGGAAAACATCCTGGAAGTCAAGACCCAATGCCCCCAGCACCTGATGCACAACGACACTATCACTAAGTACAGGCACGGGATAGGTAGCCACATAGTTGACCTGCAGTGGGGCAGATACAACAGGTGGATAAAAACCAGGAAGGGATGATGGCGGGCCAGCTGCCACATAAGGACCAAAGAACGAAAGCTTATCAATGGTCACAATCCGTCCTTCATGTGGAAAACAGA
The DNA here is from genome assembly GCA_034641835.2 of Pinus albicaulis. NCBI lineage: Eukaryota > Viridiplantae > Streptophyta > Pinopsida > Pinales > Pinaceae > Pinus > Pinus albicaulis. The sequence continues at coordinate 96,819,728 of CM076572.1, read as the reverse complement.
CCACACGAAAAGGGGAGGAGACAAGCGCTCCCATGGCATAGGTGTAATCGCGCCCCAAAAGCAGATTGAAATCCAAGGGGCCTGGAACAACCATAACGTCCATATCGACGGTTTTACCTCCCAAAGTAACAGGTAACCTTGGGAGGATCCCTAATGGTTGACTCGTTCTTCTGTTAAATGCCAACAGATTCTGTGTAACAGGCACAAGTACATGGTCGTATAAGCTGTCTCTACCTTATCGCAGGTGATCTCACTAGTCACTAGATCGGGCTCCATAACAATCAACACGCCGCGCTGTGTTCCACTGCAAATAAACCGACTTGCGAGAAGGCTTACCTCGAATCCAACGCCGTTGTTTGTAGAAGAGGATAAGAGGCAAGATCGTCTTCTTAACCCGCATCACAATCCTCACGATCTCCGCGTGGATCTGGACACTGCACATGCAAGAAATAACACACAAACGCAAGCATAAAATCCGTATATACAAATTCATATGTCGGGCTTCAAAGAGGACAGGAATCAGGGAATGATAATCTCAAGAACAAGAGGGTCCACAACCATGTTGGCCTGCCATCATTAATGAGTCAAAGAAGAATACAAACTGGAAAGTTTAATGCAACACTCTCCTCTTTTTGATATCGGAGGAAACATGTCCTAACAGTTCGTCAAGGATGGGACAAGCCTCTCTCTCTGGATACTTGACAATAGTCTCCTTGCTTGGATTTGGCCTTAAGGGAATCAAGAAGGCTCTTGCAGCATAAGGATGTGAAAGCTCTTGGGAACTTGAAGACTAGCTTGCCATGGAGATGGGCAAGCTTTTATAGATGGAGGAAGAGGAGTTGGGATCCCTATAATCATGGGATTGGCCCTATCATCAAGGACTCTTCCATGAGAGGTGGCAAACCACTTCCTCTCTATGGAAATCCGTAGCCAAACCTCCCAAATCAAGATAGATATCAGTTCTTGGATCAGTTAGGACGAAACTTCCGCCATTTATTTTTTAAAAACACCTCTCAAATTGGCTGGCGCGAGTGCGACTCTGGGACAGAGCGTCAACTGGCGTGGCCTCTTTGAAGTATTTTCCCCATTGGCGTGGGTACTGAACTGCTTGCTCGCACCAATGCTAAAAGGGCCAGTTTTAGGGTTTTTCACAAGGATATGTCTTCAGGGCAATGAAAGCTCTTGTTCAGAGGGATGTCATGAAAGTGGTTTCAAGCCATGTCACTGCTCACAGGTTACAAAATGAGCCCTCCAATGTGCGGGATGGGAATTGCAGGGACGGTGACAAATTATTGTGTAACAGATGCCCCCTAAAGCATGAGGTCCGAGAGAGAGAGAGGGGTGAAATGCGTTACGAGAACGTGTCCAACTGGAAACTCCGTCGTCGAAAAACCCGCGCGAAGAAATACAACTGATATCTCAGATACATGATATATATGCGGTATGGGTGCAACCATCCATAACAGAGTATACAATAATCCAGATCCAAGGTATCGACGCAGCCATCCAGTGAGGATCGATAAATAGACTCAGGTATGGTCGCAGCCATCTAGTAAGTGAGTCATGTAATCAATCATAATAATCCACAAAATCGCAACCTGGATTACAACATACACAATCCAGGGTCTTGCGCTCCATCTCGACCCGAACAAAGTACAAGTTCAAGCATGTGAATATGTGAGCTGAAGTCGAACATGCAAGAACATTGTCTGATTACTAGCCAATGATGAAGGAGGTCAACTTCTCTTGAACTACTGAATGCTTGACCGTGAGTGTGTTTAGCGTGTCGTACCCAGAAAAGATCGAGAGGTCATAGTGGCCAGGCAAAACTGAGATGAGAGGTCAAAGGGATTGCCCTCACCCATGGAGGCAAGTGAAAAACGAGATGAGATGTCCCCAACTTGCGACACGAATGCGGACAAATGCCATGTTCAAGAAGCGACATCTTGCCGCAGGCAATGATGATGGGATTCCATTTTTCCCCACCATGCTTGGCGAGTACCTCTTTATTTTTACACAAGCTTGAAGAGGATACCATATGCTTGTCATATAAATCCGTCCTTCGAACGAATCCATCCTAGTACATTTAACGAGCCCTAGGAAGGAGCGACTCGAATAACGTCATTTGGACTGAATCCGATGTCATCAGGGTTTAACGAGTTTGACAAGGGAAGAACTCAGCGTCTTTTCATGTTTAGAGAGTTTGAAAAGACAGCTGAAAAGTAAACTCCAATGGTCCCTTTTCGTAGATAGTTCCTCAAATCCGAAAAGGTAGAAAACTATGTCCGAGGAAACCTCCTAGTCGCGATAGGCTAGGGTATTCCTTTTTCGTAAGTAATCTATCCCAGCCCGAAAAAGGGGTAAACGTATACTGAGTAGATGTCGTTTCGTAGCCACTTTAACGAGATCAAAACGACAAGGGACTCGGCAATCTTTTCATGTTTAGAGAGTCAGAAAAGAGCTGAAAGTTGACTCCTCCTAGAGGAACGAGTGGTATAAAGGGTAGCTACTAGTTCCGGTAATGGTGGAACTGCTCAAAACAAGTAAAGGTTAAGAGGCTGGCTAACAAGACCACTCATTGCAGCGGTTCCTTAGGAATGGGTAAAACAACCAAGTGAAGGCATATAATCGGCCAAGCAGATAGTGACAATGGAATGAGAAAATCGAGGCTCATCTAGCAACAACAGGCTGATAAAAATGGAAATCACACGAGGTAAAATGGGAATGGTTTCATTTTTACACAAGCATGCAACAAAGATAAACTATGCTTGAAACCGGTTTCATTTTTACACAAGCTTGAAACGGAAACAAACTATGCTTGAAAAAGTAAGCATGCCCCCAGCATGGTGACTCAATTCGAGGTACATGCCCCCCAAGCTTCAGTCCATATGAAAGGCAGATGGAGTGAAGGTTCAAATTACGAGATCAAAAGAAAGACTCGACTGGGATTTTACGAGAACTTATCAAAGACTCGAATTGAACAGGAACGTGTTTCATTGTTTTAACGAGGTTGACACATTAAAAGAACTATCCTCAGAGTCTTGTTTCATTTTTTAAGGAGCTTGACACAAGAAAATAACCATGCTCCGACTGGCTTGTTTCATTTTTTAAGGAGCTTGACACAAGAAAACGAACTGTGCTCCGACGACCTCATCATAATGAACAAGAAGTCATCGCTTCCAATAGTTCCACTCCCGATGGAAGGAAAACATCTTGGAAATCAGGACCCAATGCCCCCAGCACACTATGCACGACAACATCATCACTGAGCACAGGCACATGGTAGGTAGCCACATAGTTGACTTGCGGTGGGGCAGATATAACAGGTAGATAAAAACCAGGAAGGGATGATGGCGGGCCAGCTGCCACTTCAGGACCAAATAATGAAAGTTGATCAATGGTCACGATCCGTCCTTCATGTGGAAAACAGACCACACGAAAAAGAGAGGAGACAAGTGCTCCCATGGCATAGGTGTAATCGCGCCCCAAGAGCAGATTAAAATCCAAGGGGCTTGGAACAACCATCACGTCCATATGGACGGTTTTACCTCCCAAAGTAACAGGTAACCTTGGAAGGATCCCTAACGGCTGACTCGTTCTTCTGTTAAATGCCAACAGATTCTGCGTAACAGGCGCAAGCGTCGGCGAGCCAAAAGCTTGCCAAGTAGTTGAGGATAAAACACTAACAAACGCACCTTCGTCTATAATGGTGCTGGGTACGACCAGACCAAAATCCTATACTGTGATCTCGAAAGGCACATAAGACGGAAGGCGGTATCCCGCAAATTGATTCCAATCAAGGGAAGTGACCAAACTACTCGGAGGGGCTACCATCAAACCAAGAAGGTCTTCCCCTGGTGTTACGGAAGAAGAAGGAGCATCCTCCACAACCTCCATCTCGAAGGTGGGAGGAGTATCCTCTGGGACCTCCATCACAGGAGGCGGAGGAGCAACTTCTTGAGATATAGGGATAGGAGAATCTTTCTCCAAGTCCGAGGAAACTGAAGAAACACGAAGAACCTGAGGGGGATGAGATCCACTCTCGACGGAAAATACCTGGTGCACCGTAAAAGGGGCCAGCTCAACCGATCCCACGACCAATGGTTGGCTGGGAATGGATTCTTGAATTTGAATTTCCGAAGGAGCGGGATCGACCAAGGATGAATCTTGACCAATCGTGAGATCAGCTGGTGGAGGACTCAAAGAAAGTTGTTTATAACCAGCCAGGAGGCGTGGTGTAGAAACAATTGAGCTGTCCAAAACTCGCTTGGCTTCATCCATGTACGGACAAAGGTGAATGGCATGATGCCCTTCACACAACTTATAGGGATTGGTAATCTTACCCTGCTTCTTAAGAGCCTTACCAGTAGCAGCTGAAGATGTGCCCCCAACCTGACTCCGGGAAGCCAAAGGCAACGGCGGACGACCGTTGGACCATACTTCGAGCACCTTGGGAATGCCAGAGTAATCTCGAAGAAGATGATCTCCTGTGCACAACATGCAAGGGAACTTGACTTTCCGCGGAGGTTTGGAGGTTTATCGCGAGGAATTGCATTAGAAGCAACAACTGCAGCCTTAACCTCTCTCTTATCAGACTTCTTCTTCTTTGTCTTCTTCTTCTTCTTCTTAGCCACCTGGTTACTCGAATCCAAACTTTCACCAGGCGAAGTAGAAGATGAGGATGCAGAAACAAGCGAAGAAGGGGAGAGGTCCACCTTGGAATCAACATGACGTTGTTCATGTGGAGGAACTGATTAAAAATTAGCCGAGACATTCGGGACCACAGAGGTTGAAAACAACCAAACAGGCAACCCAACAGTTAACCCAGGAAGGGACAACGTTGCCATATAAGGAGCGCCAACATTTCCAAAAGGAGGAAAAGGATTCGGATTCCCATCGGAGGGGATTCCTTGGTTGGTGAACTCCGGAAAAGTTGCCATCAGAAATGATCTTCAAAACAACACCCTAAGGAAACTAACTTTAACCAGGAATATTTCGTGGGCAATTAATTTTTTAAAACATTGAAACAAAACTCTACCGTTTCATCTTTTAAGAGTCAAGAAACAGGAAAAAGGTGACTCTATCACTTTCATATTGGAAACAAGCGTGAAAGGACAAGTGCTTGATGATATTTTCAAATTTAAAGAGTCAGAAAAGATCAAATGACTGCTCAGGAATGCTAGGCAAAGGGTGTACCAAATAACCGTGAACTGCAATATACACCTTGGTTTCAAAATGAAAGAGAAATCAACCAAGGACTTAACATACGTGCAGACAATCTCCCTGAATGCTGTGTCCGGTGTATCATGGGTATAGGGCGGCAGACTCGGCTTCCTATGGATAAAGGATTGAAACCTAGTGGGGTCTCCCTTTATATACGCGACGGTACGGGGAGCACAAGTCCGTACTAGTGCTGTCTAAAGCCAAGAGGCGAACGACAGCTACTAGGTTTTAAGACGTCGGAACACGTCTCTAGCCTAGACCTCTAAATGTGTTTCGTTAGATTTCAATGCTGCCTTAGTGTAAATTGAGTAAATTTTAAAGTTTATCTTCAATTACGTTTCAGTTTCAAGGCCCTACCGTATGTCATATGACAATCTCCTGTATGCAGCTATATGAGAAAAGAAAACTTTCAATTCGATGAATGCTATCTAGTTAAGGGAAGAGCTTCAAACAATGATGCAACAAACAACAAAATTGAAAATGAAACTTTTCCAAACTAGATGACTTTCACTATCCAAAAGTATTCTAAAACATTCAACGAAGCGAATTATGCAATGTAATCTATGCAAAATTCTCTTTTCCGAAAACTATGCAATTGTAATCTATGCACAATTTCCTTTTCTTTTCAAATGATAAGAATGCACTCAATGCATTTTTCGATGAAATGAGAATCTACTTAATGCATGCTTTCAATGAAAGAGAATGCACTCATAGCGATTTTTAGCTTTCAATCATTAAACAATGTGATCTAAGTTCAATGATAACTCTCAAAAATACTTTTCAATGCAATGTGATCTAATGCATTTTAACAAAAAGAACACTTTGAGACGAAAACTAAATAAACGCAAATCTTCTTAATGAAGGATGAATGCAAAAGAGATGTAAACAAACACTAAGAATGCAATCGTTGTTTCAAACACTTTGTCACAAAATCCCTCAAAAGGCGACAAGACATATGAGGTCAAACACAAAGAGGACTTCCAAAGAAAGAGATCAAAACAAGGCATTCATTCCCTTTTACATCAAACAATCATGGAAAGAAGACATTTTAAACAATGAGCAATGTAATCTATGCTCATACAGTGAAAAGACCAGAAGGGAAAGACACACTGGTGAAGGATTTAGGTAAAAAATTTCAATTTTCACACATCCTGAAATTGGCTCGACTTGTACATTGAAAACTAGCGCCAATGGCCAATTGGCGCGGGTTGCTAACTAACAACAAGCGCCAATGCCTGAAAATGAAAAAACAAAGAATTTCTCCCAACCAAGACCAGACTCACCACTTCAAGCAGAATCTAAAACAAACCTAGAAGCAAAGTACTGACCAAAATAAACTTCCGAACAAGGGTAAACCCTATCACCTACAGGAGATGGCGTGACTATCTGGCTGTAATTCGCGCCAGACAGGGGATGGCGCGAGTGATGAACTGGAAACCCACGCCAATTGGCGCGACTGTCAGGGTGGAAACCGCGCCAATCAAGCCAACTATGAAAAGGAGAAAATTCGGAAAAACAGAGGTCATATCTGATCCTATGGGGGCTGAACCAAAAGCCAAAACACAAAAAGAGCCAGCAAAAAGAGGCGATCAAGCAGGGAGGATCAAGAATCGACCGAAAAGACAAGACGATGCTCCAAGTGTTCAGTTTACAAACTAAATCGGAGATTGACTGAAGCAACTTTGATCTACTTCGCAATTGCAGAGCAAAAGTGTTTCAAAGGCTATCTGGCTAACTTCAGGCTCCGTCTATAGCTTATAAAACGAACAACAACAAGCTAACGATCCCCAACAGAGTCGCCAATTTGTTGAAGAGGTTAATCCCCTCTACGGACAAAGGCGATCCCTACTAGCCCAGATCGGGTCTAGCAACAATCAAACACGCTACAGTGCAGGTTCCTAATTGCAAATAAACTGACTTGCGAGGAAGGCTTACCTGGAATCCAACGCTGTCATTTGTAGAAGAGGCGGTACTCCCGTTCCTTTGCCCTGGCAGATCATAATCCTCACGATCTCCATGATCGGACACCTACACATGAAAGAAACAACACAAACGCAAGCATAAAATCCAGTATATACAACTATATGTCAGTCGAAGAGGACATAACTCATGAACATAATCAAGAACAAGAGTGGAACCATAACCAATAGTCGCTTATCATTAATGAGTCAAAAGAAGAATACAACCATAGCTTCAACGCAACACTCTCCTTTGGCGGGTTGTCAGTAAAACATGTCTCGATAAAGCCTGTCAAGGATGGGACAAGCCTCTCTCTCCGGATACTTGACAATAGTCTCCTTGCTTGGATTTGGCCTTAAGGGAATCAAGAAGGCTCTTGCAGCATAAGGATGTGAAAGCTCTTGGGAACTTGGAGATTAGCTTGCACTAGAGATGGGAAAGCTTTTGTAGATGGAGGAAGGGGAGTTGGGATCCCTATAATTATGGGATTGGCCCTATCATCAAGGAAGCTTCCATGAGAGGTGGCAAACCACTTCCTCTCTATGGAAATCCGTAGCCAAACCTCCCAACTCAAGATAGATATCAGTTCTTGGATCAGTTAGGACGAAACTTCCGCCATTTATTTTTAAAAAACACCTCTCAAATTGGCTGGCGCGAGTGCGATTCTGGGACAGAGCGCCAACTGGCGTGGCCTCTTTGAAGTATTTTCCCCATTGGCACGGGTACTGAACTACCTGCTTGCGCCAATGCTAAAAGGGCCATTTTTAGGGTTTTTCACAAGGATATGTCTTCAGGGCAATGAAAGCTCTTGTTCAGAGGGATGTCATGAAAGTGGTTTCAAGCCATGTCACTGCTCACAGGTCACAAAATGAGCCCTCCAATGTGCGGGACGGGAATTGCAGGGACAGTGACAAATTACTGTGTAACAGATGCTCCCTAAAGCATGAGGCCCGAGGGAGAGAGAGGGGTGAAATGCTTTACGAGAACGTGTCCAATTGGAAACTCCGCCGTCGAAAAACCTGCGCGAAGAAATACAACTGATATCTCAGATACATGATATATATGCGGTATGGGCGCAACCATCCATAACAGAGTATACAATAATCCAGATCCAAGGTATGGCCGCAGCCATCCAGTGAGGATCGATAAATAGACTCAGGTATGGTTGCAGCCATCCAGTAAGTGAGTCATGTAATCAATCATAATAATCCACAAAATCGCAGTGTGGATTACAACAGACACAATCCAGGGACTTGCGCTCCATCTCGACTCGAACAAAGTACAAGTTCAAGCATGCGAATATGTGAGCTGAAGTCGAACATGCAAGAACATCATCTGATTACCAGCCAATGATGAAAGCCGTTAACAGATGGGAGAGGTACCACCAATAATGACAATGGTCCTCAAGGTACTACAAGTACAATCTACAGCATGTGAATCAATGAGATGGCGTCGAACACCCGTAGAATCACTCGATCAGAGGTCAATGATGAAAACCTCGCGTCGAATGCGAAGAACCTGCCATTGAGGCATGCAGGCTCTAAGGTACCAGAAGGGAGTCTCTAGATCAACTTCCTGGATAATGAGCTGGAGTCGACAGGAAGTGATCTTGATCGAAGGTGGGCCATAGTGTTTCCCACATCATCGACGCGAGACAGAGGAACATAATGTTTTTGTGAATCACGATCAGATGAGAATCAGAGGAAGGTTGGTATTTGCAGAGGTCAACTTCTCTTGAACATATGAATGGCACGACAGTGAGTTTGGCAGTATTCGACATCAAAAGATCAGAGGTCACAGTGACGAGGAAAAGAGCAGATGAGAGGTCAAAAGGGATTACCCAAACCCATGGAGGCAAGTGAAAAATGAGATGAGATGTCCCCAACCCGACACGAACGTAGACAAGTGCCATGTTTAAGAGAGACATACTGCCGACATGACAATGATGTTGGTTCCATTTTCCCCACCATTTCGGTGAGTACCTCTTTATTTTTACACAAGCTTGAAGAGGATACCATATGCTTGTCATATAAGTTCGTCCTTCGGACGAATCCATCCTAGTACATTTAAAGAGCCCTAGCAAGGAGCGACTCGAATAATGTCATTTCGACTGAATCCGATGTCATTAGGGTTTAACGAGTCTGACAAAGGAAAAACTCGGCGTCTTTTCATATTTAGAGAGTTTGAAAAGACAACGGAAAAGTAAACTCCAACGGTCCCTTTTCGTAAATAGTTCCTTGGATCCGAAAAGGTAGAAAACCATGTCTGAGAAAACTTTCTAGTCGTGATAGGCTAGGGTATTCTTTTTTCGTAAATAATCTATGCCAGCGTGAAAAAGGGGTAAACATATACTGGGTAGATGTCGTTTCGCAGCCACTTTAACGAGATCGAAATGACAAGGGACTCGACAATCTTTTCATGTTTAGAGAGTCAGAAAAGAGCTGAAAGATGACTCCACCTAGAGGAACGAGTGGTATAAAGGGTAGCAACTGGTTCCGGTAATGGTGGAACTGCTCAGAACAAATAAAGGTCAAGAGGCTGGCTAACAAGACCACTCATCGCAGCGGTTCCTCAGGAACGGGTAAAACAACCAAGTGAAGGCATATTATCGGCCAAGCAGATAATGAAGATGGAGTGAGAAAACCAAGGCTCATCTGGCAAAAACAAGCTGATAAAATGGCCATCACAAGAGGTAAAATGGGAAAGGTTTCATTTTTACACAAGATTGAAATCAATAAACTCTGCTTGAAGTTGGTTTCATTTTTACACAAGCTTGAAACATAAACAAACTATGCTTGAAAAAGTAAGCATGCCCCCAACATGGTGACTCAATTCGAGGTGCATGAAGGACCCATCCAGTATAGTTGTATATACTGGATTTTATGCTTGCGTTTGTGTTATTTCTTGCATGTGCAGGTGTCCGATCATGGAGATCGTGACGATTGTGATCTTCCAGGGCAAAGGAACGGGAGTACCGCCTCTTCTACAAATGACAGTGTTGGATTCCAGGTAAGCCTTCCTCGCAAGTCGGTTTATTTGCAATTAGGAACCTGCACTGTAGCATGTTTGATTGTTGCTAGACCCGATCTGGGCTAGTAGGGATCGCCTCTGTTCGCAGAGGGGATTAACCTCTTCAACAATTTCCCCAAGCTTCAGTCCATATGGAAGGAAGATGAGGACATAACTCATGAACATAATCAAGAACAAGAGTGTAACCATAACCAATAGTCGCTTATCATTAATGAGTCAAAAGAAGAATACAACCATAGCTTCGACGCAGCACTCTCCTTTGGCGGGTTGTCAGAAAATCATGTCTCGATAAAGCCTGTTAAGGATGGGACAAGCCTCTCTCTCCGGATACTTGGCAATAGTCTCCTTGCTTGGATTTGGCCTTAAGGGAATCAAGAAGGCTCTTGCAGCATAAGGATGTGAAAGCTCTTGGGAACTAGCTTGCAAAGGAGATGGGCAAGCTTTTATAGATGGAGGAAGGGGAGTTGGGATCCCTATAATTATGGGATTGGCCCTATCATCAAGGAAGCTCCCATGAGAGGTGGAAAACCACTCCCTCTCTATGGAAATCCGTAGCCAAACCTCCCAACTCAAGATAGATATCAGTCCAAGAATCTGTTAGGACGAAACTTCCGCCATTTATTTTTAAAAAACACCTCTTAATATGGTTGGCGCGGGTGCGGCTCTATGACAGAGCGCCAACTGGCGCGCCCTCTTTGGAGGATTTTCCCCCTTGGCGCGAGGGCTGAACTGTGGAACTGCGCCAATGGAAAAAGAGCTATTTTTAGGGTTTTTGGCAGGGAGATGTCTGTTAGGGCAATGAAAGCTCATCTTCAGAGGGATGCAATGAAAGTATTTTCAAGTCTTATCTCTGCTCATAGGTCACGGAATGAGCCCTCCAATGTGCGGGACGAGGAATGGTAGGGACGGTGACAAATTGCTGTGTAACACATGTCATCACATGGTTTGGTGTTCCCAAGGAGTTAGTCTCAGACCATGGAAAACATTTCAAGAAATAAATTTTCCAAGAACTATCCCAACTCTTTGGCTTTTCACATGAATTTGCATCCCCATACTACCCCCAGTCCAACGGGCAGGTAGAAGTTGTCAACAAAACCCTAAAGATAATGTTATAGTGTATCATGAACAAGCATAAAACCAAATGGCACCATAAAATATTCTCCACCCTGTGGGCATACTGCACTTTGGTCAAAGCATATACAAGGTTTACACCTTTCCAAATGGTATATGGCATTGAGTTTGTACTCCCTATAGAGTGCGATATTTCGACCTTACACTCATCCATCGAACTTCTCTCAGATACCTCACCTCTATAACAATGACTAGTACAACTAGAAAATGTTGATGAAAGTTGGCGATAATATATCTAACTTATTGAAGCCCATAAAAAGAGGACCAAAGCCTCCTTTGATTGCAATTTAACCCCTCATTCATTCACAGAGGGAGATCTAGTCCTGCACTACGATGTCGCCCAAGAAGCCTTAGGACATAGAAAGTTCAAATCCTTATGGAAATGTCCATATATCATTAAACATTGTCTCCTCAAAGGAGCATAAATATTAGCAGAGCCTGATGGGACTTTCCTCAAAGACCCCGTCAACAAGATCTACCTCAAAAAATTATATCCATAAACACTCAACTCAACCCTAGAATATAAATTTATGCACCATGACTTATTTTTATGATGATCACCTCATCGCACATGTATGTTGAAGCGATACTCTCACCATGTGTCGTAGATGGATCACCCACCTGCTTATGAGTTGTAGTAGCTTGGGCCATATACTTTCCTGACCTAACACCCTTCCACCATAATGGGCTTTGAATTAGGACAACCAAAAATAATCAAGTAGAATACGATGTCATCTTAGGGCTCTTGGTCGATGCCTCCCAATTAGGTATCAATCACTTGCAGGTATTCCTTGACTCCCATCTTGTTGTATCACAGTTGAACATAACCTTCAAGGTATGTGACCCTTTCCTTTTTCAGAAATACATGCATGCACAAGCGTTAGCTCGCGGTTTGGATCATATCACATTTACACATATACTGAGAAATCAAAATCATGTAGTCGACCACATAGCTAATCAAATCCTAGACTAACATGTATCATGTATACATCATCATCGAGTCACATAAAGCATATATAACACATCCATAAATAAATGTTAGAGTACATCACATGTATAAAAAGCATACACATAGAAACATTATGAGAGCTGTAAAAAATCATATCATATATATACAAAAATCATTGTAAAAAAATGTATATACATCTGTTGGCCCAAGCAAAAAAAAACACGTGATAAAAAAGGGCAGCATCCTCATAATGGGTGCTTCCCATGATACATACTAAAATACATTTAGGGTTGGGGTCCAACACCCCCATCACAACTTGCATTCCCTGCCCGAGGCCCTCCTACCTCACCTGTTGTAGGATCCAATATTAGTCTCCTAGTAGACACTGCCACTGCAAGTTGTAAGAGGCTAGGGCGTCTCTCTCTATCCCGGGCCACCATCCTCTCCATAGTAATCTCATCTGGCATCGCCCACCCAACAGTAGGAATATCGTGGAGCAAGGTGGTCATGCAGCCCCATGAATCCTCTACACCCTTTGTGCATGCCTTGGCACCCTCTGTGCACTCCTCAATCGCCTCAGCACATGTTTGTAGTCTCTCCACCTCAGTGTGAAGAGATGAAACCTCCCCCTCCACAGAGGGCCCACCAATATCTAGAAAATGGCATTGAGCGAGCCACTCAGGGTCTTCGTCTACCATGTTATCTCTCCGCTGCCATGCCCCACCAACTGTGCCAACTCCACCCACACTATGAGCATCGTTTCCCACCAATTTGGCCAATGGGAATCCAATAGGTACCACATCTTCAATCAAACATACATGTTATCAATATGGTGATATATAATAAATCATAAATACATATTAGCCATAAAAAATGTAGAAATCACAATCACATACCTATTGGGCCCCAAACATCACCTGGGGGCAACCCCATCTCTAGATCTCTACGAGAATCTACAACATGATAAGGAAACTCAAGGATCATCTAAATGTTGGAAAAAAACGAACCCTCTACCGTGGGAATCCAGTATCGCCCTACCTCACCCCCACTTTCCTGGGGCATCACGGGTACCCATTAACGTATCCACAGATCTCTCTGGGGCCTTAGCGACATTTCCAACACCAGACATAGCATCATGACCCTCTCGTACAATATACTGCATATCACATTGTCATAATAAAAACTCCTAGACTCACCTATGCGAACTTGGGTCAACTGAGTCTTCATCCGCCTGTGCAAGAATCCTGTCCAGCCATTAAAAAACCCCCACCTGAATCAGTTCAATAACTGCCAACTGTGGCCCATATATCTGATGCGGGGATCTTGTCCCTAATAGTCAGACAATCATAGCTAACATCACCTTCTCAGCTACATCCAAGATCGTATCAATCCGAATACACCCCTCTTGAAATGGGTGGGGCACACAGTGCAACCTAGCCCATGCCATCAAGTCCACACGACTAGGCAGAAGTGGTATCGGTAGTACCTCACCTCGAGGGACTAAACTAGTAACAAAATAAACATCCACCTTAGTGGTGAATGTTACATCTTGGCCTCGGATCTCGAACACCTCTCAGTTTGTCTGCCATTATTGAATCACAAAATGCAAGAAGTTCTCCTACGATCTCAACGAGGGCTAATGAACGAACTTCAGTAGCCCCCATCTGGCTAATAATTCTCTCGCTGGAGCATCTCCAACCACTACAATGCAAATACGATCCCAATCTTGCTCGCGCCATGTCATACCCATCCTACCCAAAGTCAAGGAAAAATACAAAATATCCCCAAGGCTAAAAAATGCACTTTCATCAGCATCGCACACTTGTGTTTCAAACATACACGTGGTCACGCGACTGTTCCTCAAACATATGCACAATATCACGTTCAATTTCTCTACGTAGTCGCACACATCGCACAATTGCCAACCCATTACCCGCAAGGACCTTGGTCCCAAGGACATGCATCTATTCTTTACACAGATGCGCATTGCGCGCGACTATTCCGTTCACAATCGTGCGCTTCACATGGATATCACCCACTAAGCCTTGATGTCCTCAGCCTAAGACCCTCGCATATTTCTAGCTAATAGTCATGCACATCGCATGACTATTATCATCTTTTCTCACGTAGATCCGAACAACTTCCATTGTGTTGCCTGCGCGATTTGTCAAAAAATACCCTAAAAAGGGTTGTACAAACCATATTTTTACAACTTATCTAACCTATACTATTGGGGTCATGACCTCTTACTTGGCTCTCCTCGTGCGTTTCTCGAGTGCTCAGGTTGACTGCTAGGAGATAAAATAGATCTCGGACTCAACCCTAGAGTCCACATCAACAAGTACAAATGAGGTGGCATATGGCTCATTCCCCCCTATATATCATCCTCTTTGTCATTTTCCAGCGGCCCATTCAGAAGCTTATAACCTCCATTCAAAAAACTGTAAGCGATGTTGGGATCAGGATGTCATCATCCACATCATCGTCCCCCCATTTCATTCTAGCATCATACTCATTTTTGGGCCCGTTTCACTTTTCAAATCACCCGTTAGGTGCGCCTTTACATGTCAGTTCATTCATTTGTTCAATACATTCTATTTTACACATGGTTCTATTTATATGCTTTCACTTGGGCTATTTCTTGTAAAATTTGCAGGTTCCCGTGATTTCTCAACAACATAAATATCTCAGTGATAATCGATGGTTAAGTTATCATTATCCACTCAGCATGATAGGCTTCCCTGAAAGTTGTGTGCATATCTTGGCATCATTTATCTGAAATAAACCAAAGGGTCCATCATCTCAAACATGTTTACCACCACCTTCCACCCACACATGGTAAAAATCCATGATGGTCGATAGCACCTACCTCACATGGATCACCTCATTTTATAGTTGACCACACACTATTGATATCCATGACCATTCACCTAAGCCCAGGAGCCATTTTATGCACATGCCTCGAATATCAACCTTATACTTCTCTTATTTTCATTTTTATTACCTACCCAATTCCCAAGTCGCCACTCTGTTCACAGACGGATTAAACCACATGCTAAACTTGGGGCATAACATTCACCCATATTGTAGTAGATCATCCGTGTTATTTCATTCGCCTCACCAACCCAACACCGAGACTAGCCAAAGGGGCCCCTACCCACAACACAAAACCTACCTGCATCATCATACAGGACACCAATTTGTTGGGGAACCCATCTTAGTGTTTGTACGTCCCAAACCACTTTTACATTCTTTTGGTAAGTGTACAATTTTTTTTTAAGGAACATAATGCCCACCCATATTTTTGTGTTAGTTACTCGGTGACAGTTCTAATTTTCCCTTGTTTGGAGCTAGATTTTTATCATCTCATACTCACTTCCACGATCGCCATTGGATCACACCATATTATGATAGTCATAACAATCATTTATCCACCACCACCGCTGGAGGCCCTCTCGACTCTAGGGGAACTGCCTTCAGCACTATTTTTTTGACTTTTGCCACTTGCATCAATGCTCCAACCTCAGGCCAACTTTCTATATCCCTAACATACTGCCAATTCTCACCATCGTGCCTATGGACGCTTCTCATCACAAATACCTACACCAAAGGTTTCTCAGAACCATATTTCGAACGGTTAATGCTTCATTCCATTGACACCAACACTCATCTTCTAGAGTTTAAGTTTTACCTTGGTTATTCCCATTCTGTAGGGATAATCTCAGGTAGCACATTGGGAATCATCATTTTCCCATTGATGTCATCAATCTCCTCAACTTTCAACCTCAGCATAAGTTTTCATGTCAAGGTAGCATCATATATTGTACCGTTGCACCTTCTTTCATTCAATCGAATACCCATTCATCCAAGGGCACACCCCCTTTCAGTAGTACTTTACCTCAGACGCATGGGGGCATCCAATGCATTTTGTTTGTCAGAAGCACCCCCAAGGGAGAAATAAGTTATCTTCATCAGTTGGCAACATGTTAGCTGCCACATCGCTTACTTGATAATATTCTTTCTTATATATTTGTATTATGATAATCCTAGTCATCCTAGCGAGCATGGGACATGCCCGCCTTGTATATACACTTTTGTATTATTATTTCTTCATAGCACTAGTTACATATGAGTTCTTAGTTAGGGACACCTCCCCAATCATCTTCGCAGTGATCTACTCTTTCTCAAAAAGCATGTCAGACCCACAATCAGAACAACAAAAACGTGATGTATTTTGGCTATATGCTTGCTCCTAACCTCATACATCAGGGGAGAAATGTTAATATGGAAAAATCATAAACAAATTTGTACAAGTCATATAAAGCTCAGAGTTAGACAACAACATGTACAATTGAAGCTCTTCCAACTGAAGACATCATGAAAATAAAAAATCAAAATTTTTCCAAGGTCCAATTTAAAAAATCAATAATGAGTGGGCACTCCAAAGGAAAAAATTAGCAATTACACGATTGTTTCTTCAATAACCATGCAAGTCAACCAAAGTCTGAGTCAGCAACCTGGGACCACTTCACACAAGTTTGAAGTTGGATTCCCTGACATGTACCATCCATATAAAACCAATTTCGAGTCGACTTGGAGATACTCAACCCCCAAGGGATTCTCTTTTCCTTCTCTCAAGTCAATTTTTCATTAATGATATGAGGGAGGGAAGGAGGAGTTAAAAATTCTATATAAACATGCCATTGGAAGACCAAAAACAAGAGGGAAAGTTATGCTGGCAAAATTGATCCCTAAGCAATCATGCATTTCACCATAGAGAAAGTTATACCATCATTAAGAATTCTCTTCGCTTATTTCAGAGAGGGGATTCTTGCATAAGATATTGAAGAAAGGAGTTCATTGTTGAGATATCTTGAGCAACTTTGCTCAAACACCTCTCTTCAAGTGTTTGGATATCTCATGTTGTATCTCGTCTACCAGCAATCAATAAAGGTCATTTTATTCATATGTATTTTTGTTGATGTGTTTATGCTTCATTAAGCAATTTTATGTTTTATTGTGTGTAGTTTTAGTTTATGTATTTTTCCCATTGCTTTCAATGCTTTGTTTACCCATGCTTGCCCACTAACAACATCCAATTGTTTGTATTGTCTTTGTAGGTACAACCAAACTACAAAGAAAGGTGTTTTGGGACTCACGCTCAACAAAACACCAATTATACTGGTAACATCAACATCAATGTGATGATACTTTGTGTGTTGAATATTTTGAGAACGATCCATAGCTCTCTTTCCTTATGCATCATCCAAAGCCCAAGATCGAGGAAACATATGTTATGCTCCAAATACATAAAAAACTAAAAGTACACACCAAGTACACCAACATGAGTTGTTATGAAACCAACTCCCAAAATAGAAGGAAAGAGAGATCAACGCCTTAGAAATCATCCACTTCGGTGGGTGGGGGACCTCCTTTACATTACATAAACGAACAATTCTTAGATGACCAAATGAAAAAACCTCATTTCTATATATAAGATTCCATGGGGTCACAATATAATCCTAGCCGACCTAACAATAATAATGTAAGGGCACAATAACAACAATATGGGGACTACAGTGGTACAACAATAACAATAAGGGGGCTACACTAACAAAAATAAAAGACTAAATTAGTAATATAGGGCCCTAACATGCCCCTCTCCTCTCAAAAAAGTGTTTTCCTCGACGTTTGAGTAGTTCTAGATGCTTTTGTATAAAATTCTCATCCTCCCAAGTGGAATATTCAGTGGGTAAGTTCTTCCACTTGATTAGATACTTTGAAATTGATCGATTTCGTTGCTGTTGAGTTATTGTTTCCATGACACCTTCAGGTTCTAATATGATTTTTCCTTCCTCATCAAGTTCTGGAAATATTGTTTGAACCGGAAGTATGTCACCTATAACCTTCTTTAAGGATGAAACATGGAAAACTGGGTGCACTCGGGAAGATGCAAGAAGCTCCAATTTGTATGCCATAGTACCAATCTTTTGCAACACCTTGTAAGGACCATAGAACTTTGGTGATAATTTATTATCCGTCTTAGCTTGCTCGAGGGACATTTGTTTGAATGGTTGTAGCCATAAAAATACCCAGTCGCCTAAATCAAAACTTCTCTCGCTGCGATGTTGATTCACCTGTTGTTTCATTCGATTCTGTGCCAAATTTAGGTTATCCTTTAAGAGTCAGAGAACTTGTTGTTCATGCTCGATGTGATCTTCCACTGCTTGAACCTTAGAATTTTCTCTTAAAGATAATGTGATGGACGATGGATGATATCCACAAAGTGCCATAAATGGGGTCATTTTTGCTACAGTGTGCAAGGTACTGTTATACCACCATTCAACCAGAGGTAAGCAATTGGCCCAGTGTGTTTGTTTATCAGATACAAAGCAATGAAGATATCCTTCCAAACATTTGTTCTCTATCTCAGATTTCCCATCGGATTGAGGATGATAATATGAGCTATGAGCTAGTTGAGTACCCAAAAAAGAAAATAATTTCGTCCAAAAATTTCCAGTGAAAATGGGATCTCTATCGCTTACAATAATATTTGGGTTTCCATGTAGCTTTTGAATTGTTTTCATAAATGCAGTAGCAACTGTACTCGCTTTAAATGGATGAGATAATGTACAAAATTTTGCATACTTGGTAAGCCTAACAACTACCACCATGATGACACTCTTTCCTTCAGAATTAGGTAAACCTCTAATAAAATCTATTGAAACCTCCTCCCAACATTGATTTGGAATGGATAAAGGCTGTAGAAGACCCGGGGTGTTAATTGTCTCAACTTTATTTTTATGGCAAACAAAACATTCCGCCACAAAATTTTGAATATCAGATTTAGGTCCATCCCCAGAAAATTCTTTCTTCACCCTATGGTAATTTTTTAAAAATCCTGAGTGTCCTCCCAAGGGAGAGGTGTGCAATTCCAAAAGAATATTTTGCTTTAGTTGATAATTCTTACAAAGATATAAGCGATATTTGTACCATAAGGAATCATTTTTATAACTAAATGTATCATATGTATTGGGATCTTGTAATATTCCTAAATTAGCATACAACTAATTGGAATATTAAAATCTAATTTTGCTTTCTTGTTTGATGAATAAGTGGGTAAGGAGACCCATAAATATCTTTATGAAGAATAAAACCACTTTTCATGTGAAAGTGGATAATATTTTCAGCTTAATAAAGCACCCTAAGGTGTGAACAGGGTCTGGAACACATAGTCTGGGTCAACTTTGATCAAATCAACAATGCTGTCATGGAGTAGTGGCATTCACTATGGGACAACACAGTTTTAGATGGAGACTCTTTGCATGGAAGTAGTGTCATAAATGAATAGGGCTTAGGGTTAGAAAGCTCATCACTTATATAAGGAAGAGGATAGCAGCCATATTGATTCATGTATGAGTGTATGCTATTTTTGAATATATGGTTTGTTTAGACATATAGCTTTCTTTGGCTGTTTGGCTAGGATTGCAAGTGTTGTTTAGCACCGGGTGTTCTTGATCGGGAATCCCATCTCTTTCCTTGAGAGGCATCTTGGAAGAGCTTTGAAATACATTCCACTATCAGGCATTTGGCCAAGGCTTCAGTCTTAATTTACAACGCAGTTCTTGTTGAGGATTTGTGTGTGTGTTGCAGGGCAGAAGTTGTGGAGGTTTGATTTGGGAGATTTCTGAGCTAGTTCTCATTGGAGGAAGGTTACTTTCTCTTTGGAGGATAGTGAAGAAGGCACTAGAGCTTTGTTGGCACATTTGGCATCAGGCCATATCATATTTATCCCATGCAGCGCAGTTCCAGTCCATGACTATGTTATTTTAGTGAGCTTTTGCAGTGGGCAACCCAAAAAGGGTCGAAAATCCAAAGTTAAAATCTGGCCAAACCATTTCTGGGTTTTTCTGGGTTTTTTTAGTAGAATTTGTGGTTAAAATCCCGGATTATTATGAGCACTCTAACAGCCTTCCACACATGGTTCTTCTCCTTAGTAAAAGTAGTTTCCAACAGCAGTAGCAGTAGCAACACAACATTTCCAGTTCTTGGTTTCTTTAGTGTATTTCAGCCATCTTGTGGCTTGAGTGCATTCCTTTTATTGCAATGTGTACTTTCATGTTATGTTGATGTATAATGATGTGGCTCAGCTATTTTCTGCCCATATGTATGATGTTTTGATGTACTCTGGCATTTTTCCAGTTCTACATGTTTAGTTCTTATTTTACCATAGTTGGAATTGTGCAAATGTTATATATTCCTGCTTTTCCCATTTGAGAATATTACAGTAGTATCAGAGCATAATCTTGGCTTAGCCTGTGAAGACATTGCATCTATGTTATCAGGAGAAAAGGAAGCTTCTCACACAAAGGCAAGTCTCCATTATTTGGAGAAATGGAGGGAAAGAAGTTTTTAGAACTTCTTCTCCAAACTATGCATGAGATTAAAAGAGAAATCAAGGGAATGAGGAGGTAAAGACATGAAGATCCCTTAAGAATATTTGCACATGAAGAAAGCCCCAGTTCTTCATATTATGTGTGTGAGAATTCAACCACATAATCAGATCTACAACGCGGTACCATGCCTACATTCTTGGCAAGAGAAGAAGAAGCAGGAGAAACACCAAAGGAGGAGACTCTTGGTGATTATCTCCAAGAATATGAATCTCAGTCTAGAAGATTCAAGGACCATCTAAACTTCCAAGGATTTTGCCAACTCAAAGAAGAGAGAATACCTAGTAATCACAATAGAAGAAGAGGGTGCATGCAACAAATTTCGGTAGATTATTTCTACCTACTTTTGATGGGTCACCCAAAAACACAGCTAAGGCTTGGGTAAAGAAGCTAGACACATATTTCCAGCTGCATCAAGTTTCAGAAGAGGAAGCCATTAGAGTAGCAACACTGCATCTTGAAGGTAAGGCTTATGCCTGGTGGTTATTTGAATCTTCTTCCTTGAATAATGAAAATATATCTACTTATGCAAAGTTCACTAGGGGGCCAATGAAAAGATTTGATTTGAAACAATCTGAAACTTCCTTGGGAGAGAAAACCAAGCCCAAGAAATCATAACCTTTGCATGAGTTGGGAGGATCCATGAAACCAACTCCACTTCAGAACATTGTTGAGGGGGTTAAAGATCTGCAACATGCTTTGCCTAGGGAAAAAGCCCCACTTCAACAAGAACTTTCTTCTCAAGAAGAAGACATGAGGATTCCTCCTTCAAGAGGGGATCAATCCAACGCATCTCTTAAAGATGAGGTATTCTCCCATGATGAGGAGAAGGAAGAGGAAGACTTAGGGAGAGCATCCAGTTTTGTAACAGCAGGGGAAGATATACCTCTATTTGGAGATGGAGATGAAGCAATTAGAGGAGTTCTTGTATCTTTGCAAGAAGTTCCAAGGGATCTTACATATGAAGATCATGAGCAGCATGTGTCTATGTTGATAGGAAATGAGACAAAACAATGGAGGCAGTGTGTTCCAACATTGAATACAATCTTAGGGACACACACTATGATAGATCATTCCTTTGTGATCAAGACTCTTAATGCCAAGGAAATGTTGGGTGTACATGGGTTGATTATATCTAAAGAAGACACCTTAGACTGTGATGACTTGCAGGAGGGCCAACATCCAGTGACTGGAAACATACACCCCCATCCTTTTCAGGAGGTTTATGCACATAAGCAGGAGGATGATTTTCACAGTGAGAGCAGGGAAAAATCAGTCCGCTCACATATGCAGCCTGCTCTAGGCCTTGATGTCTCATTACATGGAGGCATTCCACCAGGGAGGCCCCCTGATTGGAAGATGATCAAACAATTCTCTCAACATGTTACACCACTTATAGATCCAAGAGGAGTGGGAACAATGGGAGGTCATTGTACAACGCCGAGAGTCTTGGGTAGACTCAAGGAGGAGGGAGACATTCTACCAACAACATCATTACCCACTCTCATTTCAGATTCTACGCTGAGAAAGGAGCAACAAGGGGAGGATATCAGCCTTCCAATATGTCACTTTGGCATGGGAGATGTCAAAGAGGAGGAAAATACATGACAGATGCTTTATATGACAGATCATCATCACTGTCACTTTGGAGGATAGATCCATACTGGAAATCCCAGCTATTGGTGGATTATTCCAAGGATCTTTTCACTTGTATGATACTTGAAAACCAACTACAAGAGGAGGGATATTCAGTCAGAGATGAGGTCATCTAATATCATGGTAGGATCTTCTTGTCTAGAGCTTCCAATCTCAAGGAGGAGTTACTACAAAGAGCACATGAATATTTTCTCTTCAGCCACACTGATTCCATGAAGTCACACAACACTATCATAGAGGAGTTTACTTGGGAAGGCTTTGAAGAGGAGGTATATCAGCATTTGATGAGATGCATGGACCATGTGGAGATGGTAGAGATAAATAACTCTATGGAGGAGTTATCACAACCACCTCTTTCCTCTTTTGGAATGAGAGGGGATCTATCTATGAACCACTCCATTTGTATGAGCAGAGCATATGGTAAAGATCTTGTTTTTATGCATAATGATTTATATGATGAATATTTGCAT
Organism: Pinus albicaulis; assembly: GCA_034641835.2. Lineage (NCBI taxonomy): Eukaryota > Viridiplantae > Streptophyta > Pinopsida > Pinales > Pinaceae > Pinus > Pinus albicaulis. The sequence goes on along the minus strand of CM076572.1, from coordinate 96,796,857 downwards.
TTCTTTACCATACATGTGTACACCATTGTTCCAAGGGGGAGCATTCTTCCTTATAAACTTCATGGTCAACTTTGGGCCGTAAACTATGCTGAGAAAGGCCACTCCCTAGGAGGATATAGGGAGATGATATATCATTCTGGGTGTGCACCAAAGGCATCAAAAATTTCTCACATTTTCAGAACTTGTGAGAAAACTATGGCAGCAAGTAAGTGGTGGGGAAACCACTTACCATATCATGATCTAAGGCAGTCAGGAGATATACTGTGTTGGTTCCACATGTGGGACTATGATCCACCTCCATTATTGCATTTAATTATTTATGTATCATTGGCTTTGATCCCATATATTGATGATGTGCTTATTCTTCTTATGGGAGTGATTAGAGGGAGGATGGAAGGATTGGATGTGCCCTTTGGGAAAGAGATTCTCCATGGTTCCTATGTTTCACATTTTTGGGAGAGCATTGGACCATCCATGATTGTTACAGTGGGTCTCTTGTTTCCTTATGGGATGAGCCATTTGGGTAACTTGAGCACTTGGGAGGTTCCTCTCATGAGTAGATGGGAGGCGTTTTTCTATGAATTACCATTCTGGAGGGTGATTCATTTTATATCGATGATAGCTTGGAGGATGGAGCTTCACATGGGGATGAAGGTTCCCTATATTTTTCAGATCTATCCTTGCAGTTGCTTGAGGACAAGCAACATTTGGGAGGGAAGGATTGTAATATTCCTAAATTAGCATACAACTAATTGGAATATTAAAATCTAATTTTGCTTTCTTGTTTGATGAAGAACTGGGTAGGGAGACCCATAAATCTCCTTATGAAGAATAAAACCACTTCTCATGTGAAAGTAGATAGTATTTTCAGCTTAATAAAGCACCCTAAGGTGTGAACAGGGGCTGGAACATATAGACTGGGTCAACTTTGACCAAATCAATAGTGTTGTCATGGAGTAGTGGCATTCATTCTGGGACAACACAGTTTTAGATGTAGACTCTTTGCATGGAAGTAGTGTCATAAATTAATGGGGATTAGGGTTAGAAAGCTCATCACTTACATAAGGAAGAGGATGGAAGCCATATTGATTCATGTATGAGTATATGATATTTCTAAATATATGGTATGTTTAAACATATAACTTTTTTTGGCTGTTTAGCTAGGATTGCAAGTGTTGTTTAGCACTGGGTGTCCCTGATCGGGAATCCCACCTCTTTCCTTGAGAGGAATATTGGAAGAGCTTTGCACTACATTCCAATATCAGGCATCTGGCCAAGGCTTCAGTCTTAATGTACATCGCAGTTCCTGTTGAGGATTTGTCTGTGTGTTGCAGGGCAGAAGTTGTGGAGGTTTGATTTGGGAGATTTTGGATCTAGATCTCATTGGAGGAAGATTCCTTTGTCTTTGGAGGATAGTGAAGAAGGCCCTGGAGATTTATTACCAAATTTGGCATCAGACCGTAGCATATTTATCCCCTGAAGCACAGTTCCAGTCCATTATTGCGTTATTTTAATGAGCTGTTGCAGTGGGCAACCCAAAAAGAGCCGAAATCCAAAGTTAAAATCTGGCCAAAACATTTCTAGGTTTTTAGAGTAGAATCCATGGTTAAAATCTCGGATTATTCTGAGCACTCTAACAACCTTCCGCACATGGTTCTTCTCCTTAGTAGCAGAAATTTCCAACAACAGTAGCAGTAGCAGCACAACATTTCTAGTGCTTGGTTTCTTTAGTGTATTTCAGCCATCTTGTGGTTTGAGTGCATTCCTTTTGGAGCACTGTGTACTTTCATGTTATGTTGATATATATTGATATGGCTCAGATTTTTTCTACCCATATGTATTATGTTTTGATGTATTCCGACATTTTTCCAGTTGTACATGTGTAGTTATTATTTTACCGTAGTTGGAATTGTGCAAATGTTCTATATTCCTGCTTTTCCCATTTGGGAATATTATAGATCTTGCTGCAATTTTGAATGAGTGTAAATAATTCTTCATAATCCTTCCATTCCTCCCTTGCTTTGGTTATCCAATCTGGTAGGATAATAAAAATGGCACAAAGCAATGCTTCCACATCCTCATGCTTTCTTGAGAGTGCATCTGCAACAACATTTAGCTTCCCCTTTTTGTAGATGATTTCAAAGTCATAAACCAACATCTTTGTGACCCATTTTTGTTGCTCTTCTGAAGATAGTCCTTGTTCCAAAAAATATTTAAGACCATCATGATCAATTTTTACCTTGAAGTGTCTTCCCATTAGGTAAGGTCACCATTTCTTTAGTGCATGTAGTATTGCTAACATTTACTTCTCATAAATAGCTTTATGTAAATACTTTCGTTTGATTGGACGACTTTCAAAAGCAATGGGTCTTCCATCTTGCATTAAAACAACACCAATTCCATTTCCTAAGGCATTACATTCCACAATAAAGGTTTTTGTGAAGTTTGGCATAGTTAAGACCAGTGCTTGGAACATTTCCTCTTTAAGATGTTCAAAGGCCTTAGTTGCTTTAGGAGTCCATGAAAATGAATCTTTCTTCAATAATGTTGTTATAGGTGCTGCTATTTTCCCATAATTCTGAACAAAATTGCGATAATACCCTGTTAACCCAAGAATTCCTCGCAAATTCTTTATGGTTGTCGGGACTTTCCATTCCTTAATGACTTTAATTTTATTAGGGTCTACATTAACACCCTCTTGACATACAATATGACCCAAATATTCCACCTCTTGTACTCCAAAGAAACATTTTGAGGTTTTTGCATATAATTGTTTCTCCTCCAATAGTTTGAGCACCTTGTCAACATGTTGAACATGATCCTTCCAAGACCTGCTGTAGATTAGTATATCATCAAAAAAATACTAACACAAATTTTCTAAGGAAGGTGCATTGGTAAGGCCAAACGGCATGACCAAAAATTCATAATGACCCTCATGAGTTCAAAATGTTGTTTTCAGAATGTCTTCAGTCTTCATTCTAATTTAATGATATCCTGAACGAAGATCCAACTTGGTGAAATAAATTGCTCCATGTAATTCATCCAATAATTCATCAATCACATGAATGGGAAATTTATCTTTAATAATGAGCTTATTGAGCTCCCTATAATCTTGACATATGCGCCATGATTCATCCTTCTTGGGCACCAATACTACTGGGCAGAGAAAGAACTTTGACTAGGTTGAATTATACCAGCCTCTAAAATTTCTGCAATCATACGTTTAATTTCACTCTTTTGGACATAAGGATATCTATAAGGCCTGATTTTTGGAGGAACACTTCCTGGAATCAAATGAATAGCATGATCACGATCACGAATAGGTGGGAGTCCTTTGGGAGTTTCAAACACCTTGGAATGATTGTCCAAGACTTTTTGGAGATCTGGAGAAATAGATTATTTTGACGTTGGAACTTCTAGTGAGAATAATTGTGCAATGACGGCTCATTTTGCTTTCTTCAGAATCTTTGTCATGACATTATAGCTTATTATATTTCCCTCCTTTCCTGTAATACCCCGTAATTCAACTTCCTTTCCTTCCGAAAAAGAATTCAAGAAAATTTATTGAAAATTAAAAGCTGCCATCCCCAAAGATTGTAACCATTGTACTCCTAGTACAACATCAACACCACCCATTGGAATAGAAAGCATTGGAATATTCAATACATATTCCCCCATGGTTAGCTTGATATTATGGCACTTTCTAGAGAAATTTATAGTTCCTCCATTTTCCACCATCACTTGACACTTTTGCGTTGGGTATAGGAAGCAATTCAATTCCTTCGCTACCTTACAATGAATAAAATTATAGGTACTTCCCGAATCAATATGCACTATTACATTTTTCTTCTTGATATGTCTTTTATCTTGAGAGTTCAAGGAGTGGTAATTCCTGCCAATGCATTAAAGGATATGGTTGGATTCATTCCTTCTTCCTATAGGGTTGCTTCTTGGTGTATATCGTCTTCTTTTGAAGTTTCTTGTTCCTTTTCTTCCTCCTCTTCACAATCTATGTAAAATAATTTCTTCTCACCACACTTATGACCTTTAGTGTATTTGCTATCATAATTATAACAAATCCCCTTTGCTCTTTTTTCTTCCAATTGTTGTGGTGTCAACCTTGTAGGTTGTGGAAGTCTAGGAGTAGTAACACTTCCATCTTTATAGTTGTGAGTGGTAGGCTTCCTTATTGCCATAATTTTGCTTTAAATTTTTCTTGCCAACCTAAATGCCTTCTCCAATGTATCAGGTTCCCAAAGGCGAACCTCATGTTGGATGTTATCCTTGAGAGTCCCTATGAAGACATCAATCCTATGTTCCTTTGGTATATTATTTACCCTTATATTCAATTTTTGGAAGTCCCCATTGTGCTCCATCATTGAACCCTTTTGTTTGAGATTGATCAATTGGATAAAGAAGGTGTTGCTCTTTGTATCCTCGTAATGTGATATCAATTCCTCCATTAAATATGACCAAGTGACTAGTGGTTTACGAGAACAAGACCATCGATACCATACAAATTGATTTTGTTCTAAATATAAAGTTGCAATGCGTACC